>PVIR01005095.1:57541-74590 GCA_004026965.1 Petromus typicus | reverse complement strand
TCTGTGACCTATTTATTTCACTTATGAGGATATCCTCAAGGTATGTCCATTTAAGTAGAAATGATTCAAACTTATCATTTTTTATGGCAGAGTAGTACTCCATTCTGTAGAAGAACCACAGCTTTTTTATCCAGTCTCCAGTGGATGGACACTTGGGTTGTTTCCAAGATGTAGCAATCACAAACTGGGCTGCTATAAAGATGGGTGCATATATGTCACTGTGATAAGAGTCTTTTAATTCTTGTGTGTATATACCTAGCAGGGCAATGGCCGGGTCAAATGGGACCATCAATCCTAGCTTTTTGAGGATTCTCCAAACAGCCTGGGTTTTAATTTGTATCCGCACTCATGCAAACAGTCGCCAAAGTTAGTGAGTGCATGACTTTGAAGTGACTAAAGTTAAAATGGCCCTTCTTAGAAGACTAGAGCAAAGCATCAGCCATCACTAAAAGAAGCCTTATGAGAACAGTGCAGCCCCTCCTGAACTAAGCCTCAACACCAATCAAAAAAAGGCAGCCCCAAGTATGAAACAGCTCTGAAAAAAAGAGAAAAAAATATAACTTAAATCTCTTGAAAAGCAACGTGATAATAGGTTCACAAAATAATTAAGAAGTACATTTTCAAAGACTACCTAAGATTAGGCTTATAATGTATTCTCTAGTATCTTAAGTTTATCACTAATTATTAAATATCAATTTACAAATAGTATGATCATTTTTTGTTCTTTTATCAAAAGGAAAATTCTAGTTTCAATTCTGCTGGAGGAAGAGGAACTAAAATAAATAAATAAATAAAAGTTCAAACAGTTCCATGCAAATATATTTTGCAAATGGAAGAACTCCCAACTGGACCAGAAGTTCTGATTGCTAATATACTTTTCATTGTTTAGTAACTACAGCTATATGGCACTAGGGTTCATAGGCCTGACAATTAAGTTCTTGTTTTCTGGAAGAAAGGCCTCAAGTCCCAGTCAATTTCCAGTAACAACGTTTTTACAGATCAATTTAACAAAGGATGTAGCAATCACAAACTGGGCTTCTATATCTCCTTCAAAGTTTTTAGCAATCTACGAATTTGTTCATTTCAACAGAAAGCAAATTTCTTTCCTTTGCACTATGAAAGAATCTAAGGACCTCTTCCCCAAACAGAATCTCAGTGTCCTATCTGAGCTTAAAATGGATCCTTTTCAATATAATGTAAAAAGTAAGTTAGGTAAAATGTACTCAAAACTTGTCATTAGATTCAACAGGCTTTATAATTTGACTTTTTTTTTTTTAGTTTTTTTGAGACAGGGTCTCACTTTGTAGTTCAGGCTGGCTTTGAATTCACTATGTAACCAAGGCTAGCCTCAAACTCACAGCAATCCTCCTGCCTCTGCCTCCCAAGTGCTGGGATTACGAGTGTGAGCCACCACATCCGACACTGTGGTATGTGATATGTGGTATCAGGGATCGAACCCAGGCCCTTGCACTTGCAAGACAGGCGCTGGAACCACTGAGCTAAATCCTGGGCCCTATAATTTAACTTTTAAAACAAATATTTGCAGCAACACCTCCTGCTGACAGTGTTTGTCAGAGCCTAGAATTCAACACTTACAAGTTCCCATTCGTGCACACAAAACATACCCCGTCATCATACAACTTATTCCTCATGTCTGGGGACAATCTTCTGCTTCTTTAAACCTTTGGCCTCACAGTCAATTCCAAGTTCAAATACCTTTTAACTGAAAATTTACTCTCATATTTTTACCATCTTATATGACAATGCTTAGCCTAACCTTTCACATTATATTGCCAGGATCTGAAAACTGCCTCAAAGAGATCCTCATGTAAAAGATACTAAATGAAAAGTAAAGGATTATTTTCAGAACATAGGTGATCAGATTTTAAGATACTGTCAGTGGGGCCAGGGAGTTAGCTCAGTGATTCCGGCGCCTGTCTTGCAAGCTCAAGGACCTAGGTTTGATTCCCCGGTTAACCACATACAATACTGGGCATGGAGACTCACGCCCAGCAGCAACCAGTACCACATACCACAGTGCCAGGCGTGGTGGCTCACACTGTAATCCCAGCACTCAGGAGGCAGAGCCAGGAGGATTGCTGAGATGTGAGTTTGAGGCTGAGCTCAGGGCCAGCCTGAACCACAAAGCGAGACCCTGTCTCAAAAAACCAAAAAAAAAAAAAAAAAAGATACTGTCAGTGAGATCGCATTTTATCTTACTGCAGTGAATGATTTGGAACAGTACAAAAAAATCCTATGTAGGATTCTTTCACACACTTTGGCAACTGGCCAAAGAAAAGTTTTGGACTCCACATCCCTTTTCATACAAAGTGTCCCTCTGGGGACACCAGGATAGCCGCAGTTCACTTGAGGTCTCACCTGTACAAAGTGGCCATGGTAGGGACAGCCAGGACTCCCCACTGGTGTGTGGAGATCCCTGAGCAAGGACGACTTAAATCTGGGCTGTATTTAAATTTGGAAGCTATTTTCATTGTATTCGTGGGAAGTTGCTGCTGGCTCACCAGAATTCACAACACCTCACCTTATAGATGCAGGGTGTGAATAGCGATGGCTTCGGATTCTCACAAGTGACACTCCGAAAAACTTGAGTAATTATGTCTCCTAGTTCCAGGTGTGCGAACCCCAAACTTCACCTGTACCTTTTCATTCAACTGAATAGCCACACAAACACAAACTACTATGAGGAAAGCTTTCCCTAAAGATATGATGTTACACTATAATTACAAAGTAGCCATACCAGAAGAGGCAAGAAAAGATGATTGGTATTTGAAATAAAAATTTGTTTAGTATGGAACCAAGTGGTTCATTTACTACAAAAATCATAACAACGCTGTGTTTGCTATATTCATTCAAAATAATTTATACAAAATACAGACTCTGGCATAGATAAGTGAAAATCAAAAATCAGTGGACCGAGCCTACATGTTTCATCTGCTCACAAACTAGCACACACTATTATTCTGCTAAAACGACAATTGCAGCAAAAAAAGTCAACTGCCACTTGACAAACAATCCTAAAAGTATCCCATCAAAAGAGGCCAAAATAAACATACATGTATGTATAAAGTGTTATGGTCAACACAAATGCTACTTCCAGAAAAAATTTAACCGCACAATTTAAAGAAAAACAAAAAACAATATGCAACATCTTAAGCCATGAAAACACCAAAATAAAACTTTAAAAACCCTCAAAATCAGTTTTATGACAATTACACACAAACATAAAATATTGATTCAAAATCAGGAACTAAATACCTGGACTGATACAATATCCACTGTTGGGAGAATTTTTCTTCAGTTTAAATGTCTTTTCTTATCTCTAAGGAAATCTTAAAGTGCTAACTTTCTATAAATTAGGCAAATTCAAGTAATTTGCATTAAGCTAATTTTTATAGAGCTAAACAAGCATTGACAAACCACAATGAACCAAGATAGACATGGAGAGAAAAACTGACGAGAGTGGTAGCTGGACAGGACAACGGATGCTGCTGTGCTGTCCGGGCCTTCTCCTTTCAAGTGAGCACGGTAGCTAAGATTCAGGTGTGCTGGTCAGTACACTAATTCCCTTGGACATCTGGAGTTACTAAAATTTGTACATCAACAAGCACCCAAAGTCCTACGGAGAAGAACGCCACTTAAAAAGATCAACATTGGACACTAATTAAAGCAATCTTAAAAAGTTGTCTACCAATGTAAATGAACATAAAATGTAATACCTCTTACAAGCTAAAAACTGTAAGCTTACTTGAGGTATCTTTTGGTTCCGTATGAATTTTGGTATTGTTTCCTCTAGTTTTGTGAGGTATGTTATTAATATTTTGATTGGAATTGCATTAAATCTATAAAACAGTTTGGAGTACAGTCATTTTCACCATGTTGATTCTACCTATCCAAAAACAAGGTATATTTTTCTATTTCCTAATATTCTCTTCAATCTCTTTTGTCAGAATACTGTGGTGTTCAATGTATAGAGTCTTTCATGTCTTTCATTAGATTGATCCCTAAGTATTTCGTTTTTCTTGATGCTGCTGTGAAAGGTGTTATTTTCCTAATTTGTTTCTTGGTGAGTTTGTTATTTATGTACAGGGATGCTATTGATTTTTGAGTGTTGATTTTGTATCTTGCTATGCTGCCAAATTTGGTTATTAAATCTAGGATTCTCTGAGTGGAGTTGTTGGGGTCATTTATGTAGAGTATCACATCATTTGTAAATAATGATAATTTAATGTCTTCCTTTCCTGCCCTTATTACTTTTATTTTATTTTTTCTCTTATCTAATTCCTCTGGCAAATGTTTCTCATTATATTGCCCAGGCTGGCCTTGAACTCACGGCATCCTTCTGCCTCAGCCTCCCAAGTGCTGGGATTACAGGCCTGGGCCACCATGCCCAGATTCTAATTTTATTATTTTCTTTCCTTCTTTTGTAAAGATTTGTGAAGTCCTAATAAAATTTGTTTATTCCTTTGAAGAAATGGCTCTTTGGTTCATTGATTTTTATATATTTTTTTAGTTTCAATTTCACTAATTTCTGCTCTGATCTTTATAATTTCCTTCTTTGTACTAGCTTTGAATTTGGATTGGTTTTGTGCATCATTTATTTATCTGCACTTCATCTGTTTTTTCTGTGTGAACAGCTACAGCTATAAAATTCTCTCCTGGGAACCCTTTCACCGTGTCCCATAGGTTTTCCTGTGTAGTACTAATATTACCACTTGATAGTGGGAACTATTTTTTTTCTTGCTTCTTTTATGAGCTATTTAACATGGTATTATTTAACTTCTATGTGTTTGAATAAATCTGCAGATTATTTTGCCATTGATTTCTAGTTTCATTGCTCTATGATCTGATACTATGCATAGATTGATTTTGATTTTTTCTTTTCAGTAAGTCTATGAGCTATTTTGAATAATGTTCTACATGATGCTGAGAAGAATGTGTACTCTGCTGTTGTTTGATCATGCACTCTATAGCTATTTATTACATCTACTTTTTGAAGGTGTGGTTCAACTCTGAGATTTGTTTGTTGATTTTTTTTGTCTAGTTCATCTTTTTTGTGACAGTGAGGCACTGAGTTCACCCATTATAATTTTGTTGATTTTTAAAATCTCTTATGTGCAGACATGTTGGTCTTATGAAGATATGAGTAAACTTACTGAACATTTTGTTTATTGAATCTATTATCTATTCGGTTACATTATCTTTAAGCTTACCAAGCACCTTATTGAACTGTGTTTTCCTATCTTCTGTGATTCTATATAATTCAGGTCGCCTCATCAATGACGCATGATCAGCTTTTGTGAGTTGAGATTTTGGGGAGATATTTTGTTGCCTTTTTTCTCATGTTTCTGTTGTGTTATGTGTGTATGTGTGGTCACGCACATGCATGGTGGGGGCTGTGGATCAATTTTAGTTGAAATATTTTGTTACTGGTATTAGAATGTCTTTAGTTAGTGTTTGCTTTCCAGTGATGTACTCTCAGCATGGTTAATTATAGGCCTTTGCTTCTGTCCCAAGATCCAACCACCTCTGTTAATTTGGAGAGAGGACAGTATTCAGTGTATCTGAGCCAGCATGCAGTTCTCTGGTAATGAAGCATCATATTTTTGGTGACACAAAGACATAGTAGATATTAGCATACACAATTAAACCAATTACTACAACCAGCTATGCCATCATGTAATAGCAATGAAATTACCAATTATAATAAAGTCAAAAACAAATTTGATGTTGACACACGATAAGAACCAAATAAAGCTACCATTGCACCAAATTTAACAACTGAAAAGAAATTTGTAATTATAATATGGACACAAAGATAGTCTTTTGAGGCACACAACCTGAACACTGTCTGCCATTCCCTCTGACAGTCTTCAGCCTCAGGACTCAGAGGCTGAGCTGGAGCTGTGGGGCTATGTGGCAAATCCTGTTCAGCCCACGATCAGCCTTCGTTACAGTAACCACAAGTCTGACGACTCAGCGAGGCATGATGTGAGCCCTGTCCCTCTGTCCTTGGCATTGCCCTCACTCCTAAGAGGGACACCTCCTTGGGTGCTTCCTCCAGTCAACATATTTGGTGGGTACATGGCTGGTTCAGAGAAATCCTAAATGTGCTGAAGAACCTAGTCTGCTTTATAAGAAGGACTCCTTTCTATCTTTTGCTCCCCAAAATGATACCTGATGCTAGCCAGGTCCTAAGATTAAGGGGTAGGATAGCATGATGTAAGTGAAGATTCAATGGAGACAGTAAGAGAGAGTCCATCTTCCCTTGGATCATTTTTCTGTTATCCTTTACTCCTTTACTGTTATCCCTACCTCATCCTTACTGTGTGCAACTCCTCATCTTGTCTCCACCAGCAAGAGAAATATGCACCAAATTCAGTTGTGGTGTGTACTCTACCTGGCAAGCCCATACCCTACTGGCCCTTAGATAGATAGAGCAGAAACATTTTTAGTTCATTATTCTGAAGAAACCCATCTCTTCTCCTTAAATGGAATCACTCTCTTCCCCAAGGACCTCCTGCTGACCAGAAGGATCAAGGGCATTCAGAATAGATGCAGCTGAGCTACTGCAGTGTCTGTGGATAATACCCAGGACACTCTGGAGCCATCATTAAACCAGTGGCATGAGAAGTATTTCCTGGACTTTACTGCCTCTAATTAGTGTGTGCGCGTGTGTATGTGTTGCCTTTGTAATTTTCTTTATAGAGGAGACTGCGCGACTTTTCTTTGGAAGAGAGGAAGTGTGTTATATGAGACAACCAACACAATTCCAAAAGCCTGAAAAATACTTGCAGATCAAAGGCTGTACGACCAATTTTAGCTTGTGAATTACTCATATAGCCAGTTAAGAATGTTGAAAACATCAGATTTGCTGTGTTAAAAAGAAGAATATTTCCTTATTCTTTTAGATCTTTCTGTACCATATGCATTTTTGGCTATATGTATATTTGTACTGTAATTTAAAATATTAAGGAACAAATAAGAGAACATTTCAGTTAGTTGCATATAATGGCTGGCCAGGCACTCCTAGCACATTAATCTTTTCCAAATTGACCTCATCACTGGTGTCTGTCAACAAATATGTGATTTTTCAAAACTTGATTAAAGGTTAAAACAGAAAACCGGCTTTTCTTTATTGGTGCTGGGGATCAAATGCAGAGCTTTGTGCATACTAAATATGCTTTATCATGAAGCTACACTCCCTGCCTGAAATACAAAAACATTTAAACCTATCTGGTTCTTCCTAGAAAATTCCTATCAAAACAACTCAGAAGTTCTGACTCATAGAATCTGACATTTCTGCTTAGTTGTAATCATAAAAGATGTATCATAGCAGCCCACGACTTTAAAGTACCTTTCAATATCTTTACAAATATTTTTATAGTTTCTTTTTGAGAAGATAATAAAATATTCCTTAATGAAAATATAAAAGTGAAGTTACCGTTGTAGCATATAGCAATTATACTGGTTTTGTTTTGAGATAGGGTGTCGTTATATAGTCCGTGATGATCTTTTTTTTTTTTTTCCAGACAGGGTCTCACTTTTGTGGTTCAGGCTGGTCCTGAGCTCAGCCTCAAACTCACATCACAGCAATCCTCCTGCCTCTGCCTCCCGAGTGCTGGGATTACAGACGTGAGCCACCACGCCCGGCACTGTGGTATGTGGTACTGGTTGCTGCTGGGGTGAGTTTCCACACCCAATATTGTATGTGTTTACTGGGGAATCAAACTCAGGCCCTTGCGCTTGCAAGACAGGCACTGGAACCACTGGGCTAAATCCCCGGCCCGGTCCATGATGATCTTGAACTCACATTGACAAAAGGATAACGAAACCCACAGATACCCATAGAAAGATGAACAGTAAGTTCCTCCTTTGTTTTGCGAACAGTCACAATTTAAACAAAGGAAATTGAAGTAGTTTTGCTTCTAATGGAGTATAGATGAATAGCAGATAAAAATCTCCCCCTGATGTTGTTACTGAAAGCAACTGAAGACATTTCCAGAGAAATGGAGGCATCATTTCAAAGTCTCAAGAGGTGTATTTGGTAAAAATGAGCTCAGTGAGTACAGACTACCAAGAACGATGTGTTAGTCAATGGAACTCAAGGATGGACCAATGGACAGTACCAAGTTTTGTTGCATTATAAATTTTATCCTCTTGGAAAAGTTTCCCATTTGATATCAAGTCATTTTATGCAGATATTTGAATAAAGCTTATCTGTCCATAAATATATTTAAATATCTTCTTAATGTACCAACTATACCACCAGAAAAGAATTCCACAACACTAGCATATAGCCAACTAAATATATAGAGATTAATAAAGGCTATTGTAGTACTAGTAAAGATAGAGAAAGTGAATGAGACAGTGGGAGAAGAAAAATTAAACAATAAAAAAGAATGATGAGAAGTCAGAAGAAATTGTGATAAACGAGACTATCAAGAAATAAAAGAAAATTAATAGAACTAGAAAAAATAGCAGAAAAGATTAAACAAGAAAAAGAAAAAACAGAGCAAAATAAATAAGAAAAGAGAATTAAAAAACCCCAAACCCTTTAACCAAATGAAGAAAAAGAGAAATGAGTTTCTAGAAGTTCTCTCACGTTTTGGAAAGAGTACTTTCTTCCAGCGTGTGCCATATCAGAACCCGCCAGATGTGGGGGAAGGACACTTACTACCAAGATCTCCTATTTTTGTGTATGAGCCTTGAATCCTGCCTTGCCTTTCCCAGAGGGCACAGTCAGTCCGTGGGGTCTTCCCTGAGTCTCTGCTCACTCCAGTTTCTGAGTTCCTCTGTGCACCCCATGTCATGGGTTTCTCCACTAGCTGTGTGGTCTGTGGATGTGTGAGAGGCCTCCCTCCCCGTGACAGAGGCTCCTCTGCCTACGTCCCTGTGCCAGAGGCTCCTCGGCCTACGTCCCCGCCTGTGGCAAGCATTTGAACTGAGCTGCATCCATGCTCACATCTGCAGATGTTGAAAGCAAAGAGACCACTGAGGTCTGTGCTGGACACAGGCCAGCAGGCAGGGAGGTCCAGCTGGCTGCTGGCCTTAGTGCATCCCTTTCAATCCCCACCCCTGCAAGCCCCTAAATTCTCAGTGGTTCTCTCTCAAGCCTCTGTCCTCTTCATGTGTGTCACATGTGATCATCACTTACTTAGTGACTATGGTGACACAAACCCCCTGAAGAATAGTTGTTCTGTAGTCTTTTTTTTTTTTAAAAACTCAGTTTAAATAGTTAAATTCATTTACATCATCAGTTTCTCATATCACAGAAAAGATACGGTATCTACATATTTGTGACCTATTTATTTCACTTATGAGTATGTCCTGAAGGTACATCCATTTGAGTATGAATGAGAATGTAAATGAGTTCTAAAATGTATGTTAGATACTATACAATATAAACTATTCAAAGGGAAATGGGGTAGGGGTAAGTAATGAAGGGAAAGAAAAAATTGTGATGGTAATTTTAAAAATGGAAACAAAGCTTATGTTTGTAGGGGATGGGGGTTGTAGGATGGGTAGGGGAATGGGAAAAAATGATATTCAAGTCATGTCATATACTGGTACAAATTGCCAATATTGAGTGTGATCATGATATGTATATAAAATGTACCTATTTCACAAGTTAAAAAAAAAAAAAACACAGTTAAACTCATCCCCAAAGGACTCCTATTAAGTACCTTCAAATATGCTGAGCTCTGAATGGGATTTCTTCCCCAGTTGCAGTCTGCCATGTGGAAAGAGCCACTTTCAGAATAAAGTGCACACTGTTAACATATCGAGGGCTTTTCCTGGAGCTAGTGTGGAAGGCCCGGTCTCTGCTATCCTATTGAAAACCTACTTGACTTCTCGTGAGAAGTCTGTGTATAGGGCTATGAGATGTATTCTGCATATATATCCTGGCAGTTTGTAATTAACAGTTTAGCTAGTTTTAGTCATATCCTAGTCTCCTGCTTCAATTTCATTACTATATATTTCAGTATATTTTGACATCAGGTAGTATGATACCTCTAGCTTTGTTTGTTTTTTGCTTATACTTTGTCTGGTTGGGGTCTTTTGTTGTTCCCTGTCTATTTAGAAGTTTTCTCCTTGGCAAGTGTCATTGGAATTGTGATAGCACATGCTCGTTCTCGTGTTAGACAGGGAAAGCCAACGGAACAGAGTTGTGGGTACAGGCTGAACGCAGACCCCTCTGATAGCCACCACAGAGGCTGGGGCCCCAGGGTTCTCCGTGGTCTGGGTTTAAATGTCTAGGGGGTGTCTACGCCCATCTTGTCCTCTCTCCATGACTGTCTTCTGAGGCAGTCACCTGCCTGGTCACTGTGGTCACACCACAAATCCTGAGGAATAGTTTTTCTGCAGCTCAATCTTAAACAGCTAATCTCTTCCCCCAAAGGACTTTGGATTAAAGATTTTCAAGTGTAGCGGGGGTTGCACCGGATTTCTTCTCCATTTCTAGCCTGCCGTGCTGAAGGTGTCGCTTTCAGGGTAAACCTCTTATGGTTTTTGCAGTGTACAATAATCATGAGCTCTTCTTGGGAACAGGCCTGTGATTCTGGTCCGTTATCTGTCCCTCAGGCCGCTGACCAGCCCCTCCCCTCCAGAGCTGAGGTGAGCTTTCCCGACTGTTTTAACTTTTCTCTGTGTTCTTCTCAGTGCCATTGGGTTCTCTGTAGTTTCTAGCTTTCCTATCAGCTCCCTCCCAATTCCCAGAGATCTACTTCATTTTTGTTCTTCTCCAAGTTATTGTTTCCCAGCTGTCTTGATTTCAGGTCCTGGAAGGGCTGTACTATGTTTTTGGTCTTTACTCCCTGAGAGTTACAGTTTTTCTGAGAATACATGATACTTCACTGTCATTTGAACTTTTAGATTCTTGACTGTTGGTGCAATTGATTTTTTTGAAAAGTAAATGTGTGGAAGTACAACAGACAAAAATTTACACAAACCATAAATATAAACCTTGATACATTTTTCACACAATAAACATATTTGCATGGCAAGAACTCAGATTTGGAAAAGGAACATTGCCAGTGCTCTAAAATTCCCATTGGAGTTTCATCCTAGTTGCTAAACTCTCTCCTACCGTGTAGGAGAGAGACTTTAAAAACGTAAATTAATTTTGTCTGTGTATTAATTTTATCTAAATGGGATCAATTACTGTGTATACTGCTTTTTTCACTCAGCATTACCTATTAATCATCCATTTTGTTGTAGGTAGATAACATTTGCTATAATCATTGCTGTATAGTATTTCATTGTCTAAAAATAGTGGGAGTTTTTTCTTTGAGGGGGAGATTGAGCCCAGGGCTATGACATTGCATTTAGTGTTAAATATGGAAAAATAAAAATAGAAAAAGAAAAGAAAAGAAAAACCACAGCAGTGGTCACCAGGGGCTTAGTTTGAAAAAGAGGGTTTACTATAAGACAAAAGGGAACTTTGTAAGGTGATGAAGATATCCCACATCTCGATTGTGGCAGATATATGATTGCATGCAGTTGTTAAAGTTCATAGAATTTTATACTTTGAAAATGAATTACATGGTATACAAATTATACCTTAATAAATATAATTTTTGTTTGTTTCTTCTTTGTAAGAGGTAGTTTTTAAATCAATTCTTATACTTTGAGTAATTACTTTGAAGATAAGGATACACAGTGTATTAACTACGATTGTCCTTTTATCATTTTATTATGAAATTTTGTTTCATTTTTTCACTAAATAAGAAAAAATATGTAAATTTAAGAAACTAGAAGTAAGTCATCAAGCCATTTATTTTTAAGGAGCTAGGAAAAAAACCAACCAAACCTTTTGTAAAGTTATGTTTTTCTGCTCATGACTAGTATCTCTTATTTCAAGTATCTAGCAATGACTCTTTCCAGAGTCAGTAAATTGATAACTTTTGAGTCATATCATTCTTCTATGTTTATTGTCAATATTATTATTACTTTTTTTTTTTTTTAGTTTTTTGAGACAGGGTCTCACTTTGTAGTTCAGGCTGGCCCTACACTCACTATGTAGTCCAGGTGAGCCTCGAACTCACAGCAATCCTCCTGCCTCTACCTCCTGAGTGCTGGGATTACTGGCATGTCACCACACCCAGCAAGTTAATATTCTTTAATCTAGAAGAAAATTGTTTCCCTTTATTAACTAATATTGTGTTTGTGTTGAGTTTTAACTTGATTGGCTTTGGGATCCTGTCTAGGGACTTCTAGGTATGACTCGATGGGTCATGACGGTATGGTCTTGGGGTCCCTTACCCTTTTATTCTGGTACTTTTCCTTTGCTTTTTTTTCAGCTGCTATAAGGTTAGAAACATTACTTTACCACGTCTTTCTGAGGCAAGAGCTTAGGGTGTGACAAACTGGCTGAGCGAATGAGTATGACTAGTCAATAACAGAGATCCAGGAAATGTGTAGAAAAAGACTTTCTAATGTCTTGTGCCTGAAATGAATCAGAATGCTACCTTCAGTGCTCCTCATAAGAACTCAAGCAGGTGTTTGAGACGATGGCTTAGACTTGACGTCCACCTGAGGAGAGGAAGATCCAAAAGACAGTCTCTGTTAAACTCGTGGCCACTGTGCTCTCTCTTTCACACTAGTCCACACTCACTCTGTAGTGTGTGTTTCTCTTCATACCTTAAATTGGCCCACACTTAATTGGGAGAGCATGTTTCTTTTCCCACCTTTGATACAAATAAAATCCCACTGCTTTTTCCACTTCTTTTGTATAATTCTTTGTTCAGTACAAGAAGAACTAAGAAATAATCTCTAGAGAAAGATGCAGAGCAGTAAGCAGCAACAAATTAGACTCTCTAAGATTCTAAATACAGACATTGAAAATAACTGGGGGAAGGAAAGAAGGAAGTAGGTAGATCCCTGAGACCCAGGAAAGATCTGATAGGAAAATTGGAGCTTCCAGAGAAATTGAAGCAACAGACCACAGGGCAGAAAATGGAAAGGGCAATTTGCACTTTCTCTTTGGCTCCTGGCTCCTGGCTCTCAGAAAGGAAGAGCAAGTCTATAGAGGCACAATAAAAATGGACAACTCCACAGGCCTGTGGGGAGAAATGTACCAGTGGAATGGATCAACAGAAGCTATGTGAGCTAAAAAGCTGGTGAGTGACTTCAGTCCAACCATTTGCAGTATCCCTGGAGAGAGTGTGTGGTCTAATGCGATTCTAGGGAGGGACCAATTGAACCTGGGATTCAGAGAAGCCATGGGTTGACTTCATCTCAGGGCTCCTCATATTAAACTCATACAATGACTGGGTGAAGGACAGTCGTGGGAGGGCTGGGGATTTAGCTCAGTGGTTCCGGAGCTTACCTTGCAAGCACAAAGGCCTACGTTCGATCCCGGTAACCATATACAACAATGCCAGAAGTGGTGGCTCACACCTCTAATCCCAACACTCAGGAGGCAGAGGCAGGAGGATTGCTGTGAGTTTGAGGGCAGCCTGAACTACAAGCGAGACCCTGTCTCAAAAGAAAAAAAAAAAAAAAAAAGACGGTCATGGGAAATGTTCATGGTCAGGGAGCCGTAGTTAGGCCAGCCAGAGACATGCAGAATGTCACAAGCTAAATGACTCAGGCCCCAACCTCGTGACCAGAGGTTCAGCCTGAATGTCTGTGCATTTGAAAGTCCCAGAACAGGCACCCTACCCTTATCCGACTGCTGGATTTCTGGTGATTAACCAGCACAGATCTGGGCTTTAAATGCCTTCTTTATCTACCAGCAAGAGCAGAGTCATGCTTTAAACTGGACACTATCGTAAAACTGAAAATTCCAGAAGATAAGGGCAAGCTTGAAGTTACAGAGAAATTTCTTTTTTTCTTTGCTTTCGGCTTTTTAAAAATTTTTATTCATTTGGATTTTTAAAATGATTTTTTGTGAGTGTGAACGTTGTCTAGTTCTTTTGTTTGTTTTGTTCTTGTTTTTTCTTCCTCACTCCTGTCTTCTTTGTCAGTTTCTGAGGCTTGGGCAATCTTCCTCTCTCTGTCAGCTTTGCTTCTAATCTTTTTTTCTTCTTTCATTTCTTGATTTTTCTTCTTTTCCCTAATTTTCTCCCTATAATTACTTCCTTATTTTTATCTCTATTCTTTCTGCCTTTTTCAGCCTCTTTTTAAAAATCTACTTCTTACTAGTTATTTGTCCTATCTTTACCTTATTTTATAAATATCCTTCTACTTCCCAGTAAGGTCCTTTGTACCATTGCTCTACTTTCCTTTTTTTCATACCATAGAACTTAGTTTCAAAGTTTTTCTATTCATTCCCATTTTACAAACCATAAATGTCTAATAGTGTAACCATAAAGTTTTCTTTATCTTTCAATTTAACTCTGTAAAACTACTACTGAATTCTTTTCTTCCATTAGCAGAATTATAGCTGTTCCATTTAGTACATATTAGCTGCTAGTCAATACCCGGGTTGCTTTAATAGTTACATCATAATTGATGGCTTCTTTTTTAGGAATAAGGGCAGTACATAACTAGTTCTTATGGTATGCTAATATCTAATTTATCTTGGGAAATACTACTGTAGCTGATTCACTTGATATTAACAGGGTCATATAAGTGTCACTATTTCTCTTCATAAGCCAACACTCAGATTGTTTTTTGACATTGACAATATTAGAGTACATTCCCAGAGAATTTGGTTGCTGGACTAACTACATGACATCCTCTTTTTCCAAAATAACCAAAGTGATCAAATTTGGGGGCTGAAGTAAAGGATTATAGTTAACCAGGCTTAAACTGCACCACTGAAAAGTAACTAAAGAAATCTCTATACTAGCAGCAAAGTCTTTAGACTATAATTATTCACAAACCCCAGCACACACACACGCACACACATATTCACACACATGGACCAGAACAAATAAACAAATAGGCAAACCCCAAACTCCCCCAAAGCCAGTCCAGGGTAAAGAATACTATAAGCCACATACCTAAAATTACTTGAAAACATAGCAAAGGAGGTCAGAAAACAGCTCAAAGATATTTAGCACAATTAGAGATGATATAGCCAAACATGTAATGGAAGTAAAAGAGCACGGTGCTCTCTTTAATAAACACAGTTGCAAAAATCCTCAAGATATTTGCAAACAGAATGTAGCAAGTCATCAAAATTGTCAGGCATCATGACCAAGCAGGATTCGCTCCAGGAATGAAGGGACAGTTCAACATACACAAATCAATAAATTTAACACATCACAAAAACAGAAGCAAGGACAAAACCCACAAGAACATCTCAATAAATGCACAAAAATCACTTGACAAAAACCAACACCCATGTGTGATAAAAACCCTGAAGAAAATTGGGAAAGGGTTTATCTCAATTTGATAAAAGCCATTATGACAAACCAACTGCCAATATCATTCTAAATGGAAGGAAGCTGAAAGTTTCCATCTAAAATCAGGAACATGATGAGGATATCTACTGTCAACATTTCTGTTTAATATGGTTCTGAAACATTAGCTAGAGCAATTAGACAAGAGAAAGAAGTAAAAGTGATATTGATAGGGAAGGAAGAAGTTAAATAATCATTATTTGCTGATGGCATGATCCTCTACATAGAAGACCCCAAAACTCACCAAAAGTCTCCTAGAACTAATATCCAAATTCAATAACATTTCTGTACAACAATAACAAACTTACTGAGAGGAAAATAAGTGAAATAATACCCTTCACAGTAGCATCAAGAAAAATGGAATTCTTAGACATTAACCTACCAAGGAAGTTATATTTCTACATTGAAAATAATAGTACTGGGCAACTCATTTTCTATTCCTCCTCCTGTTTCTCTTAGAAACTTTCTTTCAATAAATTTTTCCTACCCTTAACCTCCATTGTTCCTAGAATTCATTGATTTTCGAGAGCACAAACTTGTACTTTGGATATCTAGAAGATTTGAAATTAAGGCAAAAACAAAATCAGTCCTTCAACATAGTTTGAGAAGTACTCTTCTGGGGAATATACCGGAAGTCACATCGCTGTGTCAAAGGCACACAGAGTTCACAGACTGAGGACAACAAGATAAGAGGTTTATAGGAGAAGTAGCTACACCCATAAACCTGGAGACATTGTCCTAAATCCATGGTCGCCTAGATTCCAGGAAATGCCGAGCCTCACATGACAAAGACCACCACACAGACAACCTCTTCCTGAGAAGGAAACCATCCCTCAGCCATGAGGATTCCAGAACAATGGCACCATGACTGAGATAACGATCAACCGGACTTCACCCCACCAGCTAACCCTTGGAAACTGGCCTCTTGCCTTTGCAGGTGGCCCATGTGAACCCCTGTATCAGAGTGTACCCTCTCCAGCTACCTGAGCTAGAACTTTTCTGATCTTGCCTCTAGCTTTCCAATTAAAGTTTTTTTCTGTTAAAAAAAAGTCAGTACTCAGAAAAAAGAGATTGAAGAGGATATCAAAAAATGGAAAGTTATCTTCGTTCCTGGATGAGCAGAAGCAATATAGTCAAAATGCCCATACATCCAAAACTGTTCTATAGATGTAATGCAATCCCAGTCAAAATACCAGTAACTTCTCATAAAGAACTGGCAAAAACAATCCTAAAATTCATATAGAACCAAAGAGCATCACAATCCCAGACTTCACATTATATTATAAAGCTACAGTGATAAAAACAGCATGGTATTAACAAAAAACACAAAACAAAAGATTCATGGATCAGTGGAAGAGAATAGAAGACACAGGAACAACTCCAAGCACACTCAGAAAAGTTATCATTGACAAAGGGGCCAAGTCCCTTCAATGGAGGAAAGATAGCCTCTTATGTACAAAATTAAAATGAAGATGGATCATGGGGCCGGGGAGTTAGCTCAGTGGTTCCGGCGCCTGTCTTGCAAGCGCAAGGGCCTGGGTTCGATTCCCCGGTAACCACATAACAATACTGGGTGTGGAGACCCACGCCCAGCAGCAACCAGTACCACATACCACAGTGCCGGGCGTGGTGGCTCACGCCTGTAATCCCAGCACTCGGGAGGCAGAGGCAGGAGGAT
>PVIR01005095.1:20604-57441 GCA_004026965.1 Petromus typicus | reverse complement strand
GCAAATGAAAACACTAACAAATTGAAGAAACAACCTACAGTATGGGAAAAAATTCTGCCAGCATCTCATTAAAGGACTAATATATAGAATATCTAAAGAACTAAAAATAATCAGACCTCTCAAATTTAAAGGTCTAATTTAAAAATGGGCATCTAAAATGGATAGTCGTTTCTCAGATGAAGAAATATTTACTGTCAATAAATACATGAAAACATGTTCAATATTTCTGGCTATTCAAGAAATCCACATTAGGGGGCCGGGGATTTAGCTCAGTGGTTCTGGCGCCTGTCTTGCAAGTGCAAGGACCCGGGTTCAATCCCCGGTAACCACATACTATACTGGGTGTGGAGACTCACGCCCAGCAGCAACCAGTTGGGAGACTTCAGTTGGCAATTGGACTAGAGGCAGTGTTTATTACACAAGAGTAGAAAATTTGTCTTCATTTTGCTCTTCTCTTGAGACTTTGTGGGCAAATGAGATTAAGAGTGGTGAAATAACTAATCTGGCAGGGGAAATTTCAAGGTTTTGTGAGATGAAATTTTTGTGTAATGAAATTTCAGGCTTTGTGAGATGCAGCATGGACAGACTCTTAACCCTACTCTTACTTCTGAAAAACTGTGTACAGATATTCTCCGTTTAACCAATGAGCTACACTCCCCACAATGAGGTCCTTAAATGAATTAGTCACTAAATGAGGAACTGTACGTAGTATGTAAACTACAATATTCAGAACATAGAAATGAATGTCTTTGCTTTTATTTGCACAGCCCTCACATGTGTTACTGTAATGTATAACATAAAACTGCAGCTTTGTATATTATAATCAGCAAAAATTACAGTACTGTATAACAAATGTGTAGTGTCTAAAAAATACATTAAGACTTCATAAACAAGTTGTACAGAATTGTGCAAAATAAGTCAGGACCTAAGTCTGAACTACATGCTGTGGCTATAAGTCCTAATAGTCATTACACAGGTTGTTAAATGAGCCATATGTATATTATATTGAACAGGTAAAAGTCAAAGACTAAACAAGAGGAACAGTATCCCAAGGAACAGAAGTAAATTTCCAACAAGTACTTTAAGGAATACAATGACATTTAATAAGAACATAAACTTCATAAATAGCAAGCTCAAAGATGAGACATTAAAATAACAAAATTAGATAAAAAGGAAGATTGCAAACTAAAGAAACAACATCACTATGAAAGTAATAAATTATAAACAGCATTAATTAGAAAACTGGCTAAAAATAAGTATCACATTCCACAGTGCTGGGAGTGCTGGCTCACAACTGTAATCCCAGCATTCAGGACTCAGAGGCAGGAGGACTTACAGGAGAAGTTTGAGGCTCGCCTGGGATACATAGTGAGCTCAGAGCAAGTCTGAACTACAAAAGTAAGACTTTGTCACAAAAAGAAAAAAGAAAAAGAAAAATGAAGAAAGAAAAAAGACAAAAGAAACATGGCTAAAATTGAATTATGGGCAAAGGAAAGGTTTAATATGCCTACACTCACTGGAGATGAAAAAGATGGAAGAAAGTAAAGAAATAACAATATATTATTATACACACACAGTCATTCTTGCTATCTACAGAGGATTAGTTTCAGTACTCCCCCTTCCACCACAGATATTCACATCTATAGATGTTCAAGACTTTAACATAAAATGATACAGTATTTGTATAATCTGTACATATTATCTTATGTAATTTAAATCTCTAGATTACTTGTAATACCTAATGCAATATAAATATTATGTAAATTGTTGTCATATGTATTGTGCAGGGATTAATGCTCAATACAGAAGCAATTTTTTTCCAAATATTTTCTCTTCAAGGTTGGTTGAATGCACAGATGCAGAATCTGTGGATAGGATGGGTTGATTCTTTTTTTTTTTTTTTTTTCAGACAGGTCTCACTTTATAGTTCAGGCCAGCCCTGCGCCCAACCTGGATCTCACAGCAATCCTCCTGCCTCTGCTTCCTGGGTGCTGGGATAACAGGCATGAGCCACCACAACTGGCACTGTGGTATGTGGTACTCATTGTTGGTGGGAGTGAGGGACCACACTCTGCATTGTTGTATGTGGCTGTCGGGGATCAAACCTGGGCCCTTGAGCTTGCAAAAGGCGGGTGCCAGAACCACAGGGCTAAATCTCCAACCCAGATAGGCTGATTCTTTATCTACATTAGATAGTTAAGTATTCATATAAAAAAGAATACATCATGTTTCAAGAATATTGTTTGAAAATTTTGTAATGCTAGTGATATTTTATCTTTCATTTATATAGTGAGAGATAAGGGTTTGATTTCATCCTTCATGTGAATATCAAAAATTCCCTGTACCATTACTGGGCTCCCTGTTATTCTATTCTATTGGTTTGTGTGTCTGTTTTTATGCAGTACTATACTATTTTGGCTACTATGGCTGTCTGTCTAGTATATTTTGAACTCAGTGTGATATCTCCAACTTTGTTTTTTTGCTCAAAGTTGTTTTGGCTATTGAAGATCATTTGTGATTTCAATGGTAAAAAGGGCTGAACAGACATTTCTCCAGAGAAGACATATAAATGGCCAACAAGTACATGAAAAAAAATACAGTAACCATCGGGGAAATATAAATCAAAACCCCAATTAAATATTACCTCACTGCAGTTAGAATGGTAGTTATCAAAAAGACAAAAAATACTGAAAAGGATGTGGAGAAAAAGGACTCTCTATACACTTTGCGTAGAAATGCAAATTAGTAGTGATTAAAGGAAACGGTATAGAGGTTCCTCAAAAAGCTAAAATTAGAATTAACATGATTCAGCTATCTACTACTGAGTATATATCCAAAAGGAATATCAAATTGGTATCTCAAAGACATCTATACCCTGATGTTCATTAAAGCACTATTCATAATAGCCAAGATATAGAATCAACCTAAAGATCCATCAATGGGTAAATGAATAAAGAAAATATGGTATAGATATATAATTGAGAATTATTCAGTGATGAAAAGATCAAAGTTTGTCATTTGTGAAAATATGGATGAGGCTGTAGGACATTTTGTTAAGGGAAATAAGCCAGGAGCAGAACAAAAATATCACACGATCTCACTCCCATGTGGAATCTAAAAAAGCTGATCCTGTAAAAGTTTAGAATAGAACATGAGAGTATATGAGAGACAGAGAAGAATGGGGGGTGAGGAAGGAATAGGTTGCTCAAAATATAATATTACAGTTAGAAGAAATAAATGTTGGTACTCTCCCACATTAGAGTGACTTTAGGTAACAACTAGGCATTGGATGCTGCAAGTAACTAAAAAGATTTGTAATGTCCTCATTAACAAAACAATGATGAGGGCCGGGGAGTTAGCTCAGTGGTTCAGGCGCCTGTCTAGTAAGCACAAGGGCCCGGGTTCAATCCCTGGTAACCACGTACCATACTGGGTGTGGAGACTCATGCCCATCAGCAACCAGTACCACATACCACAGTGCCGGGCGTGGTGGCTCACGTCTGTCATCCCAGCACTCGGGAGGCGGAGGCAGGAGGTTTGCTGTGATGTGAGTTTGAGGCTGAGCTCAGGGCCATCCTGAACCACAAAGCAAGACCCTGTCTCAAAAAAAAAAACCTGAAAAAAAAAGAGAGAGAGAGAGAGAGAGAGAGAGAGAGAGAGAAACAAAACAAAACAATGATGAAAGTTTAATGTGATGAGTATGCTGTTTTCCCTGATTTGATCATTATACAATGCATATGTGTATCAAAATATCACACTGTACCCCATAAATATGTAGTTATTTGTCAACAAAATGAAATGATCACCAGGAAAAAGAAAAAAGAAAAATACTTTCAAGATTTAAAAAAAAAGCAAAGAAAATAAAACCTGGAGCTTTACTTGAAATGTTTAAGCATATCAAAAATAGTTTTTAAAATAGAATAATGAATGATTTACCTTTCCAGAAGCCAAAACTTGCCACAAAGCTACACCAATTAAAAAACATGATGGGGGGGTGGTTAGCTCAGTGGTTCCAGCACCAGCCTTGCAAGTGCAAGGACCTGGGTTTGATCCCCAACAACCACATACAACAATGCTGGTTGTGGAGATTCATGCTCACCAGTAATCAGTAACACATACCACAGTGCCGGGCATGGGGTGCACGCTTGTAATCCCAGCACTCGGGAGGCAGAGGCAGGAGGATTGCTGTGCGTTCAAAGCTGAGCTCGGGCCAGCCTGAACTACAAAGCGAGACCCTGTCACCAAACGAAACCAAACCAAACAGAACAAAACGCCATCTATTTCTCAAAGGACTAATCTCTAAATAAATAAAGAACTTAAATATTGTGGAACAGAAAATATTTAAAAAGAAAGAGGGCGTAGGGGTAAATAACGAGAGGAAAAAGGATGTGATAGTAATACGAAAAAGGAAACAAATCTTATGATACGGGGGTGTTGCAAGGTGGGTGGGGGAAGGGGAAAAATGCAAATCAAGGTGTGTCATATTCTAGTACAAACTCAATGTTGAATGTGATGATGATGTGTATTCATAATGTACCAATAAAGATTTGAATTTAGGCCAGGGAGTTAGCTCAGTGATTCTGGCACCTGTCTTGCAAGCCTAAGGACCCGGGTTCGATCCCCAGTTACCACACACCATACTGGGCGTGGAGACTCATTCCCAGTAGCAACCAGTATCACATACCACAGTGCCGGGCGTGGTGGCTCACGCCTGTCATCCCAGCACTCGGGAGGCAGAGGCAGGAGGATTGCTGTGATGTGAGTTGGAGGCTGAGCTCAGTGCCAGCCTGAACCACAAAGCGAGACCCTGTCTCAAAAAAAAAAAAAAAAAAAAAAAAGATTTGAATTAAAAAAAATTAGACCTGGACAAATCATGCAACTTAATAAAAATCATGCAACTAAAATGAATATACATTTATCAGGAAAAGTGCAAATGGGGACTGAAAAAGCAGCAGAGCAGTGAGTGACTACTCAGCCTCTCCTAGATTTTTAATTCAGACACCGGAAAATAAGTTGGGGAAGGAAGTAGACACGGAATGAACCACGAGGGATCTGACAGGGAGATTAGAAACTAGCAAGGCACAGAAGAGTCAGAAGATGATGTGGAGAAGAGAAGAAACACTCTGCTGGTGCTGGGGATTTAGCTCAGTGGTTCCGGCGTTTAGCTGGCAAGTGCAAAGTCCTGAGTTCTATCTGGTAACCACACATCACAATGCTGGGTGTGGTGGCTCACGCCTGTAATCCCAGCACTAGGGAGGCAGAGGCAGGAGGACTGCTGTGAGTTCAAGGCTCACCTGGCTACATAGTGAACTCAGGGCCAGCCTGAACTACAAAGACTCTGTCTCAAAAAAAAAAAAAAAAAAAAAAAAAAAAAAAAAAAAAGAAAAGAAAAAAGAAAAGAAAAGAAAGAAAGAAAGAGTGAGTCTGCAGTTTCTTCTAGCTCCTGGCTCACCGGGTATGGGAAAGGGAGACTGAACGTGGGGGATTCTAGGAGCCCTTAGAGAGAAATGTGGCACCAGGACAGAGGAACAGCTGCTGTGACCTGCTGGGACAGCGCACGGTTCTGCTCCCACGAAAGTCCTTTGACAGGCGAGACCTGGAGAGTACTCCAGGTCAAGCACCTGCCGTATCCCTGGAGAGAGCGCTTGGTCAGAAGCCAAGCCAGGGAGAGGTGGATTGTTTGAGCCCAAGACTCAGAGCAGCTGCCAGACAGCTTTATTTCAGGGCTCTCGGTGTCATGTTTCCACAGTGAAAGTGTAAGAGGCAGCCACAGGGATGGCTGCAATCAGATAGCAAGCTGGAGAGGGACCTCTGAGAGGCTCGCGCTAAAGGACATGGGTCTCACTCCCTTGGCCAGAGGCCAGGCCTTGCCTGGGTTGCTCTGGATTGGAAATTTATAGCACTGCTGTCCTAACCGTGTTCTTGCTACTTGCTAGAGCCTATATCAGCATGGACCTGGGCTCTGAGTGCCTTCTGTGTCTCCCAGCATTGATAGGGATATATTGCCACTTGGACTGTGCCCCCAAATCATAAATCCTGGAGGAAAATCACCATTCATTATCACAGAGAATGTCTTTCTTTCTTTGTTTAATTAAAAAAGTACAAATGGCCAATAAGTACATAAAATATGTTCAATGTCACTGTCTATTTGATAAATGCAAATTGAAACACCACTAAGATTCCATCTCATTCCAGAAAGAATGGCTGTCTTCAAGAAATCACGAGAGTGCTTGGAGAGGATGTTGGGGGTAAAGGAACTCTTCACTGCTGGTGGGAGTGTGCCCTAGTACAGCCACTGTCAAAATCAGTATGGCAGTTTCTCAAACTAAAAATAGAAATTCCATTCAATCCAGCTACTTCCTTTCTAGGTATCTGCCCAAAGAATTAATGACATCATATTACAAATCTGTGTGCCCAGATACACATTTCTCATGTTTATAGCAGCTTAGTTCAAGATAACTAAATTTTGGAAGTGTCTTATATGTCTACTAACAGATAAATGGATAAGGAAAATGTGAAATTAACAAACAATGAAAGCGACTGTGCCATAAAGAAAAACAAACTTGAGTCATTTGTAGGAAAATGGATGTACCTTCAGGTCATAATGTTAAGTGAAATAAATCAGAATCATGAGTTTAAATATCATATGGATTCTCTTACCTAAGAAACTCAAAATATAAATAAAGTGCAAAATAATAGGAAAGAGGAAGTAGCAAGATAGATCTTTAACATATGAGAAGGGAACCTAGAGATGGAGAAAATGGAGGGAAATGTGATTTAAAAATGGAACTGCTATGTCTTGCATATATTACCAAGTCTCTACAAGAAACATGATAATTATGTATTACAAACCTGTAACATATATGAATATATATATGAATAAAGAGATCCAAGAGATATAGGCAGGAGAAAGAAAGGTAGGGAGAAAGAAGATAAAAATAAATTAAGACATGTCACGTACATGTCCCATTTCCCTGTGGTGAATGTAATCATTATGTACTACAAACGTATCGATAAGAAAGAAAAATAACTAAAAATAAAATGATTATGATTGCAAAAAGTGTGATATTAAGGGAAAACTATATACATATTATCAATGCTATGGAATTCTCCTACTTGTGGACAAAGCTGTAATTCACTGTAGCTTTGTTTTTACTGACCTCTTATATAGAAAAATTTTCTGTTTACCAGTGGGGTTATCAGTTCATCAATGATTTTTAAAAGACTTTTAAATGACAAACAAGCCCTTTGACATCCAATACTTTTGCTTTCTTTTTTTAAAAAATTTGCCAAAATTTTATGTAATTTATTAATCTACCCATCTTTTCCTGTGATAGAAAAAGTCAATATAAGTTCTGAAAAGTCATTAGTAAAGTCGTATGGCATTAAAGCCTTTCTGTCTCCCCTCCAGACAGGAGCTCCTCGCCAGGGGCCCCTGGCACCAAACACTTCCAGCCTGCCTTTGTTGTTAGATTGCAAACCTTCTAAGAAGCTGTCTGGACGGTCCATGGTTTGGGTGTGACTCCCCAGTGGGGACAGAGGGCTTCCTGGGAGCTAACCTCTGCAAAATGACCCTGGATTCTGGGATTGTTCTGAGGAGTTTATGAGGTGATGCAGTGAAGTTGTAATGGAAAACAGCGAGGGAGAAGACCTCTTTCTCCTGGTGATTGTTTATTTCCTGTCTTCCTACTTGTGAGGGGGAAATGACATCACAGTTCACATTCATTCACACACACTTGCTACTGTTACCGCTGGGAAATGTGAACACAATGGTGACAAATAGCATGTGAATGCTACGGTGGCACGTAGCATATGAATAGCAGATACCAGAGGTATCTTCCCACAGCCATGAGGTAATACAAACTTCACTTGTGAAATTTCCTTTCCCTTTAAAAATCTTTATTTTCAAAAATTGAGTTTATTGGCACACTTTAAGTATTGCATTATTTTCACAATTCTCATTGAGACTTTGTACCTGTACATGATGTTTCTTGATTCTTATATTTTCCCATTCCCCTCCCCTCCCCTCTGCCCCTGATCTCCTTATATACATAAGCTTTGTTTCCTTCTGTCCTTTTTGCCTTCAAATTTCTTCTTTCCTTTCTTTACTTTCACCTGCCCAAGTGCCCCAGTTCCTCTTCCCCTTTGGAGATTTTCAGTACGTGCTCACAGAACATAATGACTACACTCATCATGGGGAGTCAGTATGTGTACATAGCACATTTCGATTCTTTTTTCGTCTCCACCCCCTGTCTTCTGCCTACCTCCTTCCATCTCTTGGTCTTGTTCCCTTTTGCAAAAGATCTATCTCCCTGGTTTTTTTTACCTATCTTTCATTTGTTCTTTATTTATATTTTAGATTTCTAATATAAGAGAAACAATGTGATATTTGAACTTGTATTCCTGATTAACTTCACTTAACATTATGGCCTCAAGGGGCATCCATTTTTCCTACAAATAACTCAAGTTTATCCTTCTTTATAGTAGAGTAGTACCCCAAGCCTTTTGGTCTAAGTGAGAGCATGGATGTGGGGAGGCTGATTTAACCACACGTCTATGTGAAATCCAAATAAAGGCTCCTGAATAGGAGTAGGTTAATCTGTTACATCAGTCATTTGTAAGACAATGGCCAGGTCAATGTGGAGTTGGGTGTTAAAATTATTCCAACATCATCATGAAATTCAAAGCCACCTGATGGGAAGCAAAAGTTCAGCCAGAACTTCAAAAGGTTATACATTGTTTTTGTAAAGCTGCCAAGATTAGAATCTGAAAATCTTTTTGAAGATTAATATATAAATCATATTGAAAAAATACTGGTTTTAGGAAAATTTTGTATTAACGTGCTAATAATTACTAATCTGTTTTGAGAGGTGGGAAATTGTCTATAGCCACTAGAAAAGGGTTTTTGATGGCATAAAATAATGTAAACGAATGTCTTTTGTTATTTTTTACAACCTGATTTTTTTTTTATCACATGAAAATGACTGCTGCATTCCCTCATTACCAAACCAAAACAACGAAAAAGTGACATGAAGTGAAAAAATGTAAAAAGGAACATATACTTTAAAAGTTTAAGGCTCTACTCCCTTTCCCTGCTTTTCTTCCAGACACTCCCTTGCCCGGACAACTCGGTGCTGGCCCTGCGCTAAGGAAGGCAGGTTGTAGGGGATGAGTGGGAAGCACTGCTTTTGAAGTGTAAGAGGAAGAGAGAGAATTCCTCAAAGATGCAGAAAAGACTACAGCCAAGGCCTGGAAGTGGGTGGGGGATACGGGACCTCCCTGGCAACCGGAGACCAGTAAACTCCAACCGCAAGGCGGTGATGCCACTTGTGGGCTCTCAGATTGGAGAGGACCGTGATGAGTGACAGGGTGCCGCGCGCCGGGACACTGCGTGCAGCCGGGGGGGAGGGGGGGTGTCCTGGGCTTGCGGAACAGGGTGAGGGGGTCCTGTTGACAGCCTGCGAGTCGGTGGGGGGTTGTGGGGAGGAGGGCTAACGATGACGCGCGGGCCTCACGTGACCCCGAGCTGCAGAGCGACGCAGCCTTCGGTGCAGTCGTCACTCTCGTCTAGCTACCAGCTGCCCGCAGCCCTGCGCGCGGCGGGCTGGCACTGGGCCTGGGAAAGCGAGCAGGTAAGGGCCCCAGGGCCCGCGCGACGCGGCCAGGCGGCGGCGGCGGCGGCGGCGGCGGCAGCGGCAGCAGCAGCGGCGGCGGCAGCGTGCCGCCCTTGAGGTAGTATAACGATGGGCTGAGCGGAGCTCCTGTGCTAGCTGAAGTTCCCGGAGCCCCGGCTTCTCGTTCTTCGGAGCGCCCCACAATCCCGGCAGTGGAGGCGGGGGCTTTTGACAGGGCGGCTGGTGGGGAGGCTCCATCGGGAGGGAAGCGCGGACTGAGATGCCCGTCCTCTCCAACTAATCCTATCCTGCACATGTCCACTCGCGTCTTGCTCATTTGAGAAAGGACGTGGCACGGTAGCGTTTACAGAGAAAATGGTGGGCCTGGACAGCGGGGCTAATAGGGGTGGTGTCTCACAGCGAGGGGAGAAGAATTTGACAATTGGTTCCCGAATCTGCTCCACTGAGTATTGGAATCTGCGGCCTGGGTGTCCGTCTAATCACTCGGTGTCTTTACTTTCTCCTGTCTTTTGGACAATAGTTTGGTGTGGCACTGAGATGAGGCCAGGAGAAGAGAAAACGGCACAGGACCTATGAAGGTTGGTATGAGTGTGGACACCGAATGGTTGAAGCGCTGTGTGGATTCCGGCAGTGATATCTGATTGTGATACGGATTTGGGCTAGCTAGGGAACTTTTCCTAAACTGTATTTCCTTACTGAGCTTCAACTCTGAACTTAAATTTGATCTGGAAAACCAAGGAAGAGAGCAAAATTTTCTACAGATGATTTTATTTGTACTTCAGATAATCTTGAGAAAATAAAAAGTGTATCCACGAATACTTATCATTTTTTTGAGATAGCCTTTCAGTGGAAGGATAATGATTCTGCTGAAGCAGAAGCTTTCTCCTACACTTTGTCTCTTCTGCTAAAGACTCCTACAGGGGAAGCAGATGATAGGAGGCCATGATTCTAGAGTCATGTGATCTGGGGACCTCCATCTTTGCTGCCACCCTTCAGATTTTCAAATCCTCCCACTTTCCTAGCCATTTCAGTGAAGGAAACGGTGGACTCTTGTGAGACATTCTTAGGACTCCACAGGTGGTTTGAAAATAATTTGCCTCCCCTTTTATTTTTCCTCTGTACTTTTCCTATCCTATCCATTTGGATCCTAGACAAGCCCTAGGCTCTGCCTGCTCAAAACGGGTCTCTAAATCCAGAAAGGCAGGTGGAAGGACCCTGTGTTAGATGCCAGGATGTCACAACCACTCCACTCCACATTCCTCCTTCCCTTTTTCTTCGAGTGTTCCTAGGTCCTCTTATGACCTTTCAGTAGACCTGTTTACCACTGGAAGCAAGTGAAAGAGGGGGCGACTGGCCTGGAGCTAAGAACGTTGTGAAGATAGGCAGCAATGCAGGATGACAAGAAGGTGGGCTAGGCAGGTGCTTAAGACTTGAGAAGGTCTCAGTGGACGGCATTTCTGCTGCTGCTACAGGCTTCCAGCTTTCAACAATGCTGACATATTCCCTATTGATTACAGTGCAGCAAACAGCAAGAATATTAGGATAAGGAGAGACTAGGGTACGACAGAAGACTTGAAGAAGGAATCTCAGGATGATGCACACTAGTACAGTGGAACTGGGCCTGGAAAGGCAGAAATCAGGGCAGGGATTAGGGTGCTTGTCTATTGTGCCGAGAACTCACTTTCATACTTTCCTACTTATATACTTGTCCATAGACCTGCCTGCTTGTCTACTGCAGAACGTGAGATCACTGGAAGCAAAGGAACAAGGATCAGTATAGACTGGTAAGATGATGAAGACTTCTTGGGGAAATATCCAGGGTGCATTAGTGGAGCCATGCGTATCCAATAAAAGCCAGTGTCCAGTCTGAAGGATGTTCAGCCTCACCCTTTATGGACATCTTTCCCATCATCTCTGTGACTTTCCTCAAACCTTCACCTTATTTCTGGTATGGGGAATAAAGCGTGACAGCACCGGGGGAACTGGGGTGAACTAAGGGAGTAAAGGGATTATTTGCTACTTATGATTCTATCCTATTAAAACCAAACGCTACAGATGATGTTGAGAAAATACAAATTGTACCCATGAATGCTATCACTTTTTGTATTTCATTTCCATTTCCATTTCCATTTCAGTGGAAGGATAATGATTTTGCTGAAGCAAAAGCTTTCTCTGTCCCTCTCTTTGTCTGTTTCTAGGTTCAAAGATCATATGAATTTATAGATCTACTTTAAGGTATAACCAAAGAAGAGAAGAAAAGAAGAGCGAGCTTCCTTGGATTATTTCAGGTTGGTATGAGAGTTAAGACCTATAGGAATAAAGGTGATCATGGCAAGTTTAGTAAAAACCCAAGACTGAGGGCTTCTTGGTCTCTCCAGTTCAATGCTAGCCCTCCCACCACCCTCAACACTGCTCATGCGGTGTCTGAAAGTACTTTGGAGGAAAATTTGTGGGCACTGGGAAAGGTAGGGAAAGGGTGGAATAAGGGATACAAAGCTTACTAGTTCTCTTCTTCCATGAAGCACTTTTTATATCTTTTCCTCTTTCTGTTTGTCTATCTGTATGATAGAATAGATTTAGAAGAGAAATATTTGCTCATTTTCTTTCTTCACTTCTAGGTTTACTTCCAGTGGCAGCTGGAGTGACTTTTGAGTGGCTGAAGATCAGCACCCTCACAGACCTACATCCAAGCCTATCACCTTCTTTTCCCAGCCCAAGTGAGCCCTCTGTACTTTTATTTGCGCCTTCAGTAGGGGTGATTACATGGGCCGTATTCAGGAACTGGGCTGGGCAACAGCAGGACTGGCAATCTGGGCTGGCACATGCTACTACCTTTATAGATTAACCAAAGGAAGAGCTCAGAATGTGGAGAGATCTGCCAGAAATGGGTCCAGAGTCAAGACGGAGACTGTGGTTGGGGTACAGAACCAGGCCCCGGCCATGAGTGAAGCCATGGCTGGGGTGGAGATTGAGACTAGACCCAAAGACAAGACTGGAGCAGAAACTGGAGAAGTAAATGAGCCTGGGGCTGAAGTAGAGACCAAGGTTACTGCTATAGAGAGATCCAAAGCCAACTCTCAGTCCAAGGCAATGGTTAAGGCAAAGACTCAGTCTGAGGCCAAATCAGTGGCTAGAACGCTGGTCATGGCAGATGCAGTTACTCTGACTGAGTTCAAGGTCAAAACCAAGAAAGTGACTATGAAAGAGGTAATGACTCAAACTGATGCTGAGGCTGGGGAAATAGTCAAGAAAGAGGCAGTAACTCAAACCAAGGCTAAAGCTTGGGTACCGGCCTCCAAGACAGAGGCCAAAAAAGAAGCCATGACCCAGACCAAAGCTGAAACCCAGACATTGTCTGAAAAAGAGACAGAGATTAACAGAGTAATGGTAACACAGAGTGAGGTTTTGGCAGTGACCAAAGAAGTGGTCAAGATTGGGACCATGAACAAGACTGGAACTGTGGTTGAAAGCAAGACAAAAGCCCTAGAAGAGACTGTGAGTGTGCTTACAACTCAGTCTGACAGTAGGCTTGGCACCACAGTTGATGCTAAGAAAAATCCTAATGGTATGTCCAAGGCAATGGCTGGCATGGAGGTGCTGTCCTGTGCACGGTCCCAGGCTGTGACCAAGATCCAAGATGATGACATGTTTGATGCTGAGGTCAAGGGGAATCTCAAAACAATGTCTAAGGCAGGGTCTAAGGTTGATACAAGGGCTGCTCAACCTCAGATTGTTGTCAGAGGCCAGCCTGAGGCCACGACTGGGACAAGGGTGGATATGGAAGGTAACATCACAGCCATGTGTAAGGCAGAGGTGGGAACAAATGTGAGAACTTGTATAATACAACCTCAGACTGTGACCAAGAAACAGGATGAGGCAATGTGTGATGCCAGGGTGGACGGCAGGGAAAATACCAGTGTCACACCTAAAGCAATTACAGGAACTGTCATACGGGCTACTGCTCAGACTCAAGCTGTAGCCTGTGCTCAGGCTGAGTCCACGCCTGATGTCAGAGTTAAGAGTAGAAGCAATCCCAGTGCCACGGTTAAAGCAAGTGCCATGGCAAACATGAGGACCAATTCGCAAGCTGAAGCCTTGTCCGATAATAGCCATAAAACCAGAAGCAATCTTGGTGTCACAGCTAAAGCAGGAGCCGGAATAGACATGTTGTGCTATACCCAGGCTCAGCCTGTGCCCAATGTCCAAGGTGATGCCTTGTCTGATGGTAAGATCAAGGCTAAAGGCACTATCAACACTGCAACTAAGGAGGGAGCTCAGGCTATAGCCCAGAGCCAAGGGGAAGCCTTTCCTAATACTAAAGGTAAAACTAGGGGCAAAGCCAAAGCCAAATGTAAGGCGGGGGTTGGGCCAGACATGAAAATCTGTTCACAATCTCAAGCTGGGACCAAGACACAAACTGAGGCCTTGCCTGGTTCCAGGGTTGATGGTAGGGGTGATTCTAATGCCATTTCGAAAGCAGGGGTTAAGGCAGACCATAGAAACTGTGGTCAGCTTCCAGCTATGGTCAGTTCCCAAGGTGATGCTTTGCCCAGTACCAAAAATAAATTGAGGGGTTGTCCCAGTGCTGTGCCTAAAGCAGACATTGGGACAGCTACAGCAGACTCTGCCCAGCCCAAGATTGTAATCAATTCCCAGAATGAGACCTTCACCGCTGGCAAGAATAAGTCCAGGGGCAATCGCAATGTCATGCCTAAAGCAGAGATTGGGGCAGCTACAGCAGGCTCTGCCCAGCTTCAGACTGTAAACAGTTCCCAGGGTGAGGCTTTGCCTGGTGCCAAGAATAAGATTAAAGGTAATCTCACTGCTGTGCCTAAGACAGAGACTAGGGTGGGTATGACAGGTTCTGCCTTTCCCCAGGCTTTGGGCAGTTCCCAGGGTGAAACATTGAGTGGTGCCAGGACCAAGGTCAAAGGCAACTCCAGTGCTATGGCTGGGGCAAGTACAACAGACTCTTCTCAGTCCCAGACAGTGACCAGTTCCCAGTATGAGACCTTGCTTGGTGCTAGAAGTAAAGTCAAGGTCAACTGTAATGTGCCTAAGGCAGAGAGTGCAGCAGGTACAGTGGGCTCTTCCCAGTCCCAGACGGTAGCCCGTTCCCAAAGTGAGACCTCACTTGGTGCCAGAAACAAGGTCAGAGGCAATTCCAATGCTCTGCCTAAAGTAGGGTCCCAGAAAGGTACAAAAGGCTCAGCTCAACCCCAGACGGTGGCCAGTTCCCAAGGTGAAAGGGCAATGGGCAAGGCTATGCTCAGGTCTGAGGCAGAAGATAAGGTCTGTGCAAAGCCTGAGGGTGAGACCATGCTCACTTCAGAGAGTGAGGGTGAGCCAAATGCTCAAGCACGCAGGGAAACTCAGTCTAACGTTCATGATTATTACTGGAATGGAATTGGTGTTGAAGACTGGATTGCTGCTGAGCGATGGATCAAATTTAGGTTTCAGGCCATGGATGGAGACTGGGAGAATAGCACGTCCTGGGCTGATGAAAATGAAACCAGTATTGGGTCATGGAGTGGAACCGGTGATAAGGCTGGTGGTGTTAGTTCATGGGCTGTAGCATGTGACGAGAGTGCCATTAAATCCTGGGCTGGGGCTAGGGGTGAGAATGAGGTTGCTCTTGGGTCCTGGGTAGGAGCTGGGGACCAGGCCAGTGGAGGTATCTGGGCTGCAAGTCAGGTTAGTGACGCCTCCTGGACTGGAGACAAGGTTGGGGGTTCTTGGGTACAGGCTGAGAACAAGGCCATTGGAGGATCCTGGACGGGAGCTGAGAACCAGGTTAGTGGGGCCTCTTGGGTTGTCTCCGGGAACCAGGCCATTGGAGGGCCCTGGGCTGTTGCTCCGGTTAGTGAGGTCTCTTGGCCTGGGGTCCAGACTGCTGGTGTATCTTGGGTTGTGGACCAAGCTAGTGGAGGTTCCTGGACTGTGGCTGAAAACCAAGCTGGGGCAGTGTCTTGGGCTGGAGCTGGAAATATAGTTAGTATTGGATACTGGACTGGGGCTGTGGACCAAGCCAATGCAGGATCCTGGCTTGGGGCTAGTGATCAGTCTGGCAATCAGTCCAAGCCCAGATTTGAGGATCAGGCCAGTGAGAAAACGTCCTGGACTGGTACTGGTGGTCAGACCAGTGAAGACTCCAGAGTGGTACTTGAAAATCAGTCCAGTGGAAGGTCTTGGACTGACACAGCAGACCAAGCTAGTGGAGGGTCAAGGCTTGGATCTATAGACCAGTCTAATGCTGCATCTTGGGTTGGCACTGGAGATCAGGCTGGTGACGGGTCTACACCAGGGTCTAAAGACCAATCCACTGGTGTGTCCTGGGCTGGCACTAGGAACTTGGCCAAAGGAGGGTCCTGGACTGAAACTGGTGAGCAGTCTAATGGTGGATCCAAGCATAGTTTTAAGGATCAGGCTAACAATGAAGGGTCTTGGCCTGGAGCTTTTGGCCAAACTGGTGGAGTGTCCAAGTCAGGGACTGAGGATCAGTCCAGTGGAAGATCATGGGCAGATTCTGGAGATCAAATCAGTGGAAGGCTCTTGGGTGGGGTTGTGGACCAGGGCAATGGAGAATCCCAGGCTAAGCCTGGAGACCCAGCTGGTGGTAAGGCAAAGTCTGTGTTTAAAGATCAGGCCAGTGGAGGAAGATGCTGGACTAATGCTGAGGACCAGTCTGGTAGAGAATCTAGGCTGGTCCCCAGGGAGCAGACCAGTGGAGATTCTTGGCCTGGAACTGGGGACCCAACCAGTGGATGGTTCTGTGCTTACACTGGCAGTCAGACTAGTGGGGGAGGGTCTTGGAGTGGAACTGGTGGCCAGGATGTTGGAAGTTCCAGGCTAGGGCCCACGAACCAGACTAGTAGTGGATCCTGGGCTGGCACTGGGAGTCAGATCAGCGGAGTGTCCTGGGCTGCAGCTGGGGATCAGGCTGTTGGCTGTTCCAAACCTGGATTTGGGAATCAGGCCACTGGAGCAGGATTCTGGGCTGGTGCTGGGAACCAACATGGTACAGGGTCTAGACCAGGACCTGAGGGTCAGTCCAGTGGAGGAGGTGCCTGGGCGGGGGCTGGTGTTCATGTGATTGGAACATCTAGACCAGATCCCATAGATCAGTCCAGTGGTACATCTTGGGCTAGCACTGGAAATCAGGTCAGTGGAGGGACCTGGCTTGGGCCTGGGGAAAAGGCCATTGGTTGCTCCAAATCTGGATTTGATAATCAAGCCCATGGGGGAAGTACCTGGACTGGTTCTGGGGATCAGATGAGTGGAGAGTCTTGGGCTGTTTCTAGGCCTGGGAATGAGGCCAGTGGAGGGTCGAGGCTGGGTTCCGAGGACCAGGCCAGTGGAAGATTCCTGATTAGTGCTGAGGAGGAAACCACTGAAGGATTTTGGTTTGGGCCTGGTAGTGAGGCCTTTATAGGGTCTTGGGGCTGGACACCGGAAAAGGCTGATTCTGTATCCAAGTCTGATGGCAAGGAGGCCAATACTGAATCCACCTCAGGGCCTAAGGAAGAGACCATCACCAGTGCTGTGTTGAGAGATGAGAACAAGGCTGGTACTGAATCCTGCATCAGATCTGAAGAGGTTGCTCATGTGGGTTCCTGTGTGAGGGCTGAGTCTGGATCTGAGACTGGAACTGCAATTGAGGCTGGAGCTGGAGCTGGAGCTGAGGCTAAAACTCAGGCAGAGGTAGAGGCTAGAGGTAAGGCTGGGGTTGAGGCTGAGACTGGGACTGAGCCTGGGACTGAGGCTGGAGCTGAGGCTGGGACTGAGGCTGGAGCTGAGGCTGGAGCTGAGGTTGGGGCTGAGGCTGGAGCTGAGGTTGGAGCTGAGGCCAGGATGGAGTCTTGGTCCTGGGATGGGGCTGTGACCACTAAGGGGTTTGGGCTTGGGGTTAAGGAAGAAGCTGGCATACGGTCTTGGGCTGTGGGTAAGGATGGAGATGAGGATGAGCTAAGTGAAGCCTCCAGCCCTGATATTGAAGAGATCAGTTTAAGGTCCTTGTTTTGGGCTGATAATGATAACAGTAATGAGTTCAGATCCAAAAGCGGGAAAGATGGCAATCTCAGATCTAGGACTGGGGACAAGACAAACACCAAAGATAATTTTGAGGCTGCTGATGGAGTTGATATAAGGTCTTGGTTCTGTACTGGTAGTGAAAGCAAAAGTGAAGACAAATCTACATCTAAGGCTAAAGCTAAAAAGTCAGCGGTGTCAGGAAGGACATATCCATCCATGGTCCCTGGGGCAGGAATGGGCTCATGGGACGGAGCCATGATCTGGTCAGGAGCAAAGTTTCCACACCAAAATGAGTCCGGTTTCCCAGCTGAAGATGAGTGCAGACAGCAGAGCAGGGCTGGGGAGAAAGCTCGGTCCTTGTCCTGCCGTTGTAAACGTGACACTAACAAGGATCCACGAGATCTAGAAAAACTCATTTGCATGATTGAGATGACAGAAGATCCCTCTGTTCATGAAATAGCTAATAATGCTCTGTACAACAGTGCTGATTATCCCTATTCCCACGAAGTTGTTCGTAATGTAGGTGGAATCTCAGTAATTGAAAGCTTGCTAAATAATCCCTATCCGAGTGTTAGGCAGAAGGCTTTAAATGCGCTGAATAACATCTCAGTCGCTGCTGAAAACCATAGAAAGGTTAAGACATACTTAAATCAAGTATGTGAAGATACTGTCACCTATCCTTTGAACTCAAATGTGCAGCTGGCTGGACTAAGACTCATAAGACACCTGACGATAACTAGTGAATATCAGCATATGGTTACAAACTATATTTCAGAATTTCTTCGTTTGTTAACTGTGGGGAGTGGAGAAACTAAAGACCATGTTTTGGGAATGCTTGTGAATTTCTCTAAAAATCCATCTATGACAAAAGACTTGCTTATTGCCAATGCACCAACGTCTCTGATTAACATTTTTAGCAAGAAAGAGACGAAAGAGAATATTCTTAATGCTCTCTCACTGTTTGAGAATATAAATTACCATTTTAAAAGAAGAGCAAAAACATTTACCCAGGACAAATTCAGTAAAAATTCCCTCTATTTCCTATTCCAAAGACCCAAAGCCTGTGCTAAGAAACTTCGAGCCTTAGCGGCAGAGTGCAATGATCCAGAGGTGAAAGAAAGGGTCGAGATACTAATAAATAAACTTTGATTAAATCTATGTTTCTAAAAAGTGTGACTAATATTTTGGTTTGGCAGCCTGAAAGAGATGCACATTATAAACTGCATTATGGCATCAAAACTGATGTTACCTGTGATGGTCCCAAACAAATCATTTTATGAACACAATGGAACTCAAACTTGTACTGAAAATACATGTCTTTTTTTTATCTTGTCTGGACTGAGATATTTTTAGTATGCTTCATGAGCAAAACCTGACCTGATTCTTCATAAGTAAGGTAATCTTTGGTCCTTTGTGTGGACTTACATTTATACATTTGAGATTTTATATTTCTGTCATCAATAAAGTTGTGTGTTTTAAGCAGAAACAAAAAGACAATGTGTCCTGGTCCTTCACTTTACAATCTGTTTGGAAAGAAAAAAAAATATGGAAATTAAAAGTATGAAGTCAGAAGCCACCATGATGGCCAGAGGGTTCCCAAAGGGGCTTCAAGGCACCGAACACAGCTGCACACAAAGGTGCTCAGGGAAGTTCGCACAGGGGAGGAGGGCAGTAAATAGACTGGGCTTGAAGGATAAGATGCGAAAGGTCAGAAGGGCATTCAGAGAGGAACAGCGGTGGAAGAAAGGTACGGAGGTGGGAACGCTGCTCCACAGAAAAGGCTGTTCAGCCTGGAGGAGAGTGTGGAGAGGAGAGTAGGGGATGCCAGGAGAGTCAGGGTTTGAGGAGAGCACTTCCAGTTGCTGAACTGGGATGTCTGAATATGCCCCTCACTTGCCCCTGGGAGACAACAAGGCCTTTGGTGACTGAAGAATGACAGGTTGAAAGGAAAACAATATGGCTGCCTTGTGTGTAGGATGGGTCTGAGTTGGGGTGGAGACAAGAATGGAGACTGCACATTGGAAATCTAGTTAGGATGTTCATTTTTAATTTAAAAAATATACTAGTACAATTTAGGTATACAGTATGATGACATTCATCACTGGGATCTTGTACCTGTATATGACACATCTTGATTCTTATTTTTTCTCCATTCCCCTGCCCTCCTTTACAACCCCTCCAAACTCTCCCTGTGTAAAAAAATTTGTTTCCATATTTCTTTTCTCATATTTTTCCTTTCCTCCTCTTCACCTCCCTAGTTACCTTTCTCATTTGAACATTTTCTTCCTATTTCACCACATCTATTATACATTATGGTTCTCATTTACCCTTTGAGTTTCACACACCAGAGAAGCTATAGGATAGTTATACACTTATGTCTTATTTATTTTGTTGAAAGAAAGTTGAAATATGCTTTCACGGGAACAGAAAATCTTGGATCAGGAGGGATGAGGTGAATGGAATCAAACTGTAGACTCCAGGGAATGTCTCAAAGGACACAAATTTTTCCGCGTTTAATGCAAAATACAGTCATATTTATAGTAAACATACCAGTGGGGTCAATCACGGATTGGTTGAAGCATATGGAGAGCCGGGTGTTTATACACTGATTGAAGAGGTAGGCAGTCCTGGTTTGGCCGAGGGTGGAGTTACAGTAACACTGGCCATGCTAAACTCTAGTCTAGCCAAGCCTTCAGTATTTCACTTAAGAATATGGCTTCAGGGCCGGGGAGTTAGCTCAGTGGTTCCGGCGCCTGTCTTGCAAGCGCAAGGGCCCGGGTTTGATTCCCCGGTAACCACATACCTATATTGGGTGTGGAGACTCACGCCCAGCAGCAACCAGTACCACATACCACAGTGCCGGGCGTGGTGGCTCACCCCTGTAATCCCAGCACTCGGGAGGCAGAGGCAGGAGGATTGCTGTGATGTGAGTTTGAGGCTGAGCTCAGGGCCAGCCTGAACCACAAAAAGCGAGACCCTGTCTCAAAAAACCTAAAAAAAAAAAGAATATGGCTTCAATGTACATACATTTAGCTTTAATCTCTCAAGTTTATTTTTCTTTATGGCTGTGTGGTATCCATTTCATTAAAAAATGCATCTTTTTATCCAGTCAACAGTTGATGGGCATTTGGGTTATCTCCAAGATTTAGCTATAGCAAACTGGAACAGATTAGAAGACATAGAAACAACTCCAGACATAGTAAGTTACCTCATCTTTGACAAAGAAGCCAAATATCCTCACTGAAGGAAAGATAGCTCCTTTTTTTTTTTTTTTTTTGAGACGGGTCTCCCTTTGTAGTTCAGGCTGGCCCTGCACTCAGCCTCAAACTCACATCACAGCAATCCTCCTGCCTCTGCCTCCTGAGTGCTGGGATTACAGGTGTGAGCCACCACGCCCGACACTGTGGTATGTGGTATGTGGTAATGATTGCTGCTCGGTGTGAGTCTCCACACCCAGTATTGTATGTGGTTACCAGGGATTGAACCCTGGCCCTTCCATTTGCAAGACAGGTGCCACCACTGAGCTAACTCCCTGGCCCCTAGAAAGATAGCTTTTTAAATAAATGATGCTGGGAAAACTGGAGCTCAACTTGCTAAAGATTAAAATTAAAACCATCATGCACTAAACTAAAATCAAAATGGATTAAAAATCTAAATATTAAAACAAATGCTAAATCTGCTGGGAGAGATGAGGCTAAGGAGAACTCTTGGAGACATTGGTATAGGAAAAAACTTCATGAACAAAAGTTCAGTCACACATGAATTAGTGCAAAGAATCAACACCTGGGGTTTACTTCTATTAAAAAGCTTCTGCACAGCAAGAGAAACTACCAGTAGAGTGAAGAGACAACCCACAATGTGGGAAAAAATTTTATCAGCTGTTTATCAGACAAAGGTTTACTATCTAGAATATACAAAGAACTTTAAAAAAAATCAGATCTCACAAATTTAAAGATCTAGTCCAAAAATGGGCATCTGAAATAAACAGACGTTTCTCAGATGAAATGGAAACAGGAAATAAACATATGAAAAAACATTCAACGTCACTGGTCATCTGAGAGATGCAAATGAAAACAGCGCTGAGATTCCATTTCACTTCAGAAGGAATGGCAGCTATGAGGAAATCAATAACAAATGCTGGCAGGATTGTGAGGGAAAGGATCCCTTTTAGAGGTCCTATTTGATCCAGCTATTTCTCTGCTTGGTACCTTCTCAACAGTAAGGAAGGTAACTACCATAGACCTGGCAGGAGATGAGAAAGGCAGGGAATTTCACCAGTGCTGGGAATGCTAGGGACAGGAAGGAAGCAAGAGATCTATTTCACTGCGGCCTACTCTGGAGACATAAAAGAGAGAGTTAATTTTATTGTAGGGTCCTGGGGCACATGATAGGAACACGTTCACTTTCATGGTTAATGCTAGTGACTACTCAGTGCAGAAGAGTTAAGTTCTGAAATAATGAGAAACTACAGTGGAAGAAAGTGTGAGTTTTAGTGCGTGTATCAGATTTCTTTTGTAGGTTGGTTGGAGGGAGCCATTATGGAACCACAGACCGTGCTGAGAGAACCACAGAGAGAACCCACTTGTCTCCCATGCCACAGTGCTGGTGAGGGTGTGGGAGGAGGGGAACTCAAACTGAGAGCGTACAAAGTGTGAGGTCTATTGAGATAGATGCTTCATAAACCTTCAGCATGTGCATGTCCTTTGACACAGTAATTTCATTTGTAGATATTTACTACCTCTAGGAACTAGGCAAATAATTGTCTTGTCCAAAGCTGTGCATCTTCCAATTATTGTGCAAGGTGAAAAAATATAAATGACCCAAGTATGACGGAAAATGTGGAACATCTGTATTTATTTATATGCAAAAATTCAGGATATAATTTTATGTTGGAAAAATAGGCCATGGAAATATATAAAATGCTTTTTATAAAAAAGAATGCATTCAGATAATCTATGTATAACTGGTACGTACTCTGCAAAAGTTAATAGTTTTTACAAGTGTTAGACTAATGACCATTAAAAAACTCATGTATATTTTTGACATTTATAGAATAATTAGGGAATTTTTACATAATTGTCCCAAATGGAAAAGATTAGTTTCAGGATAAGCATGCCTGTAAATAGTATTGGAAGGGCCTACAAAAAAATCTAAGTGAAGATCCCGCTGTATATGTTTTAATATTTGGATGGTTTCACTTCAAATTGTAAATAAAGTAATTAATGTATAAAGATTTAAATACTATAACCAGTGTAAAAATAATGCTGTTTGCAATTCTAGAATTTGATGGCTACTTTCTCCTTTTTTTCTTTTTTGGAGTTGGGGATTTAGCTCAAGTTGCACAGTACCAACTTTGCAAACACAAAGGCCTGAGTTCAATCCCTGGTACTAGAAAAAAAAAAAACAAAGAATTATGATTATTTCAGTCTTTCATATCTCATGACAGTGACTATTTTAAAAGGCTAGGGATTTATCTCAATGATACCATCATCTGCCTGGCAAGCACAAGGTCATGAGTTCAATCCCCAGTGCCTCAAATAAATAAATAAATAAAATGCTTTCTTATTATTTCTCTCTCTCTCTCTCTCTCTCTCTCTTTTTTTGGTGGTAGAGGGATTCAATATAAGGCTGTGCACTTGCCAGGCAGGTGCTACACCCCTTAGCTACATCCCCAGCCCAGTAAATTTCTATCATAAAGAAATTAAATTATACTCTACTAAATTCTGCTCCTATGCTCCGCTGGTCCCCCTTCAGAAGTAAATAATATGTTATTCAGTTGCTAAGAGTGCTGCCAGTGTACAGCTCTCATCTGGCAGCCATCTTTGGGAGGTGCCTCAGAAGACAGGTGCCACCTCAATGATTGGACCTTCCCGGGTGCATCTCACATCCACATACTGATGGACACGTCTTTCTTGTCCCACATCGAGACAGCTTATTTTCTCTTTCTGTCCAGTCCTTCCCTCTTTTCCCTCCCACAGGGGTTGATTCCAAGAGTATTTTCTAATAAAAGTTCTTCATGATGAACTCTGTTTCTGAATCTGTTCTCTGAGCGGTCAATCTACAAGAGTTGATACAGGAAAGCAAACATGGTGATGAAATTTGGAGATGGATCACCTGTTGGCCATGTGGCAATGAGGACACCATCACTGGTGACCGGGAGTGTAGAAAGGTTCCTGGATTGAGGTGACAGAATTGTTAGAGTGTCCTCTGGTAGTTTACTAAGATGACATACTGGTGAGAAGGAATGTGGTGATTAGTACTGTGTGCCACAACTTTGAGAAATATGAGGAAATATTAAATAAAGGAAGCCTAAGGAATTGGATGATTATTGCTTATCTTGTTTGATTATTAGAAAAAATAATCAAAAGTTTAATTAATCAACAATTAAAAGCTATGCTTGAAATTAAGATTTATTCACATTATATAAAGAAGCTTTCATCTCTTCCAGGTAGAGGTGGGGAAATCCGAGGATGAGACCCAGAATTTATTGAAAACAAGTTTCAAAAAAAGTTAAAAGTTCAACCAAGTCCTGAGGATTTAGCTCAGTGGGGCCATGCCTGCCTCACAAGCACAAGAATGATTCCTTATACTAGGGGAAAAAAAGTAAAAGGTTAATCAAGACAAGTCTTCCATACCAAGATCAAGGTCATGGTTAGAAAGGACTGAGACCCTGACACATGGGATAGAAAATTTTGGATAATGTTTCTAAAATCTTATCTCTAGATTCCCTGGAATTCTTGAATATTCAGAAATGTCCCACTCCTCCCCATTAAGGTGTAGCACTTTACTTTGTTCAAAGGTTCACAGCCCTTTCTCCTGTAAGGGAATAAGGATTTCCCTTGGAATTTACCCCCACTTTCTATGCCAGCCACTAAGCCTATGACTAGGGCTTATCCACAGTATATCCTAGCTGGGAATATGTGGATGCAATAAAGAAGGAAAAGGAACATACCAGTAAGTAGATGAACACCTACTTTAACCAGCAGGTACTAGAAGGTGCTTGAACTGCATTCTGAGTTCTGAGGCCCTTGACTGGGGAGCTGGAAGATAGTAAAATTGTGTACAAGAAAATGAATCAATTTGAAGATACTCTCTCAGAAACCTCCAGGAGATGATGTGAACTCACTACTAAGATCTCTCAAAGTATAGAAAAAAGAATAATGTACATTGAGAGAGGTGTACATGACAGACTTGTCATTGCAGATGGGGGGAGAAGGGATAAAAACTCAGGGAAGTGAGAATGACAGAATAATTATACTATCTAAGGCTAAGAAATCCTCCTGCACACTTTATTCTGCAAGGATATCCAAAGGACACACTACCAAACCTGTAAGGTGTGCACCACTAGTATCTCTGAAGAAGTTCAGTGGTAGTGCTCCCTCTCAAACTAAGATGAAGAGTAAGAGGATGTCAAGGAAAGGGGATTAATGATAGAAATGGTAATGACTTTGAAACAGTAGAGACACTGTCAGAAGGCAGGTGGAGAAAACCAGTATAATGCACTTCAGAGATCACAGTGGCAGATGGGAAGGACTAACCTGTAGATACATCCAGAGATGGTTAATAGAATGTGATGCTTAAACTGGGTAGAAGGTAAAGAGATAAGTAGGACATGGATCTTCAATATAACATGGTGTCCTGGAGAAAGTAGGTAGGTAGCAATTTGTACTCAATTTGTACAAGCAAAAGAATTTAAAGACGTTTGGTAAACCAGCAAAGTTGCCTCAAAAAAGAAAAAGTCACAATCTCTCACCAAAGTCCTGGTCCTAAATTAGTTTTTAAAAAAATCTAGAATACATGCTTTGGAGGAAAGGCTGCATATACAGGAAGAAGCACCCGATAATACAAGTGTAACAAACTTCTTGGGTTCTTCCATCGACTCAGGAAACTGTATGGTAAGGGAAGAAGAACGCCTGAACATTTTAAAGGCAGGCGAACGTTGATTACGAGTTAACACTGATACCCAGAACCCCAGATGTCATCATAACTCCCTGATTTGATTGGGTGATATGAACTTAGATCCTAGCCTTGGTCTGGTTCACAATGGGTCCACTGGGTCCACAGACCCACTCTATGGTTATTTTGCTGATCAGACATGGTTGGCACTTGGTGTAAACCGCATTGTAGTTTGGTGGCTTGTGGAGTGAGAGCAATTTATAGATGAGAATGCCAACGAATGCTTCTGAGACTGTACTCCCCATTCGTGGCCAAGATAGTACATGAAAACATCCTAGAGAGGGAAGATGGCAGAGATTAGTGCCATCATTTAAGATCTAGAGAATGTAAGGGTGGGATCTTGATTATGTTTTCATTTAATTCAACAGGCTTCCCCTCTGCAGAATGTGAGTAGAGCCCGGTGGATGATATAGGGTATTTCAAACTCAGCCAATTAGTAGGAAATCTGCAGTGACCATGTCAGATATAGTATCTTTGTTAGAATAGATCAATACAGCCTCAGCTACCTAGTACTCAGCTATTGAGAAAAATATTTGTGTTCTTTTTATCAGAATGGAATATCAGAAAAATTTCAAATTCATGCACACTAGATAACTATGCAATTAGTTTTTCTTCAAGGCTCTCATAATTCTTTTTTTTAGGTTTTTTGAGACAGGGTCTCGCTTTGTGGTTCAGGCTGGCCCTGAGCTCAGCCTCAAACTCACATCACAGCAATCCTCCTGCCTCTGCCTCCCGAGTGCTGGGATTACAGGTGTGAGCCACCACGCCCAGAACTGTGGTATGTGGTACTGGTTGCTGCTGGGCGTGAGTCTCCACCTGCCCAGTATGGTATGCGGTTACCAGGGATCGAACCTGGGTCCTTGTGCTTGCAAGACAGGCGCCGGAACCACTGAGCTAACTCCCCGGCCCAAGGCTCTCGTAATTCTTATATCTTTTGTCATAATACAGTCTCAAGATGTCTGGACCATATAAAGATCCTTCAGAAGGGGCAGCACATCGGATGCCTCGATAAGGCATACGCACTACAGAGGATGGGAGACAAACTTTACAAAGATCGAGGTGCTAACCACAAAATGTATAAGTTTTAAAGGTTAAACGGCCAGAGGAATGCTAGAGATCCTGATCAAAGTAAAGGATGGGGCTAGGGATATAGCTAACGGATAGAGTACAGATGTTTAGCAAATGTGAGGCCATAGCTGTGATCTACAACAGCATCAGGGGGAAAAAAAAGGAAAGAAAAACAAAGGATAAATTGGGGCATTTTTCACCTTCTTCATGAAAGAGAAATCTCAGCGTCTTTGTGTTCTGAAAGGAGTGCATTTCACACCTGGAGTTCAGTCTGTACATGGCTGACAGACCAGAAGAGCAACAGCAACAACTGTCAGCCTTGCATGAGACCTGGAAGAGAAGGGTCTATGGTCCAGGATGTGGATTCAAGCAGTCCTGACACCTGATCCGTATGAATAGTAGATCTTATGGTATTAGAGTTAGTTGTAGTGTCAAAGATATCACATGGAGTTTGGGGCAAGCCCCTGTAGAAGAATCACAACACAGCCAGCTAAAGTTTTTTTTTTTTTTTTTTTAAGGTTTTTTCAAGACAGGGTCTCTCTTTGTGGTTCAGGCTGGCCCTGAGCTCAGCCTCAAACTCACATCACAATCCTCCTGCCTCTGCCTCCCTAGTGCTGGGATGACAGGCGTGAGCCACCATGCCCGGCCCAGCACTGTGGTATGTGGTAATGGTTGCTGCTGGGGTGAGTCTCCACGCCCAGTATTGTTATGTGGTTACCAGGGATCGAACCGGGCCTGCAAGACAGGCGCCGGAACCACTGAACTATATCCCCGGCCCCAGCTAAAGTTCTTGAGCAAAGGCAATTCGAATACAATGGAGAATAACGTACTTTTAAAAACAGCTCCTACTGTACCTACCAGGCAAGTGCAAGGTCTTCAGTTAGATATTTGGTAACACAAAAAAAAAAAACAAATAAAAAATGCACCTAAAATCAGATTCTGACATATTACTACATCTGGAGGTAGTACTAGACATAGTACTACATTGATAGAGATGATACGCCCGACTATAAGACATCAGGTAACCATGTAACTTTGCAAACTTGTCCACAATGGACTGAGTTAGTCAGGGTCATCAAGGGATAAATTTGGGCAAGCCCAGAAACCAGACAGAAGTTTAATATACAGTATCAAGCACTAGCAGTTGCTTGTAGGTAGAATAAACTTTCCATGATATCTATCATTCTTGTATTGGCGCCTATAGCCTCAAAGGGTGAACAGACGCCTTATAAAAAGCTTCGGGAGGATGTGGGAATTTAGCTCAGTGGTTCTGGTGTCTGTATGGCAAGTGCAAGGTCCTGAATTCGATCCCCAATAACCACACACCACAATGCTCTGAGTGGTGATTCATACCCATCAGCAATCAATATGACACACTACAATGTTGGGTGTGGTGACTCACAGCTGTAATCCCAGCAATCAGGAGGCAGAGGCAGGAGGATTGCTGTGAGTTCAAGGCTTGCCTGGGCTCAATAGTGAGCTTAGGGCCAGCCTGAACTACAACAGAGACCCTGTCTCAAAACAAACAAACCAAAACAACTAGAAAAACAAAACAAAACAAAAAGAATCTATGCTTCTTCTGGTCTTGGTGGTGCACACCTATAATCCTGGCACTTGGGAAGCTGAAACAGGAGAATCATCATGAGTTCAAAGACAGCCTGGGCTGCATAGTGGGCTCAACTTAGCCTGAGCTACATAACAAAATATTATCTAAAAAAAAAAAAAAAAAAAATCTGGGGCAGGGGATTTAGCTCAGTGGTTCTGGGTCCTGTCTTGCAAGTGCAAAGTCCTGAGTTGGATCCCTGGTAACTACATACAACAATGCTGGGCATGGTGACTCACTCCCACCAGAAATCAGTACCACACACCACAACGCTCACTCCTGTAATCCTGGTACTGGGGAGGCAGAGGCCGGAGGATTGATATGAGTTTGAGGCTTGCCTGGAATACATAGTGAGCTCAGGGCCAGCCTGAACTACAAAGTGAGACTCTGTCTCAAAAAAAAAAAAGAAGCTTAGGGGGGAAAACACATACTGTTCATAAATTGGTGGGCTTAGTATGTGGGTCTTAGCAAAATGTAGGAAGTGTAAACTAGAGAGGGGTGTGGTGATCCAGAAGGATAATTTGGGTCATATCGTTAGGTAGGTTCACCAGATTTCTGGAGGTGCTGACTCAGAGCTTACATGGAAAAATTGATCTACAGTGCACAAGGAGGGAGAGTGGTGGGCACTGCGGTGTCCTGGTGAGGACTTCCTTTGGCAATGAAGGGTTTATTATTTTAGCTGTTAGTAATGTTGCCAACAGAAAGCTGCTGTGTGTCAGCCTGCTTCAGGGGTAACTCTGCCTACTCAAGATCACACCTCGTCCTCTGGGTGGCCCACATCCTGTTACTCATCGCTGCTGCTTGTGGAGGCCAGGACTCTTGCTCCAAATTGGGAAAACTGTGAAATTTCAGCCTATTTTCAGAGTTTTCTTCATGGTTTGCTGAAGTGTTCTACTGACAGTGCATCAAAATTCGATTTCTCCTCCTATTCATTCATACTTCCTTGTTCTCCCTCCTCACACAAGCACTGACCCGAGGAGCATTCCCTAATAAACTTATCTCAGAATTTGTTTCCCAGAGAACTGAATCTGAGACAGTGCTTTACCTGTTACCTCACCCCTTCTCCTCCTGTAAAACATCTGTCCATTCATCCATCCTAAACTCAGAAGTAACATGAGCTGCTTAACATTGCAAAATATTCTTCATGTTTCATATATAGCTTCACAAATATTGCACTAATTTTTATGACTTCTCCAACCACAAACTGGAAAATACAGATAAGCAAGAAAAAGAACATTGGGAACTACTAAAAAATGGTAAATTTTAAAAGAATATTGTTATTTTTTGGAACCAGGAATTGAACTCAGTACCTTGCACTTTCGTGGCAGGCATCAGAACCACTGAGCTAAATCCCCAGCCCCTAAATGGTAGTTTGTTAGGCAAAATATATTGCATTCATGTATTCAAGATGGAACTGGTAAATTAGCTGAATTTTCCCCTTCCCTAAATTCCCAGTATTTCAATATTCCTTTCTTCTCTGCAGCTAGAAAATAATGCCTATCTCCTATGTAGGAGAGATTGTGCAGTGGCACAGTCTACACATCTTTATGGAACTTGGGCAAAGCTGCCCAGATATGGAGAAGCATTTTCCCGGAGGTGAACCCTGCTAGTCATTTACAAGTTGCACTGTGACAATGAGCATCACAGTCTGTGTGACACAGACACCCATGTGTTCTTTAATGTGTGTGTGTGAATGTATGTGTGTGAGTGTGTGTGTGAGAGAGACAGAGAAAGAGAGAAAGAAAGAGAAACAGAGACAGATGCAGAGACTGATATGCAAGACCTCTGTAAGCGGAGGATGTCATGCCCAGTCCCAGAGGCAGCAGTGACTCCTGGATATCAGTAGACAACATTCCTGGAAGTTTTAGCTAGTTAAGTGGTCTCAGAGGCAATTCTTTGTCCACTTCTGGTCTTGGGTCCCCAATTCTTATTCTCATTATGTAACACTGGGCTTAGAGACAGGATCTCACACTATAGTTCAGGCTGGCCCTGAGCTCACTATGTAGTCCAGGTGAGTCTCGAACTCACAGCCCTCCTCCTGCCTCTGCCTCCCAAGTGCCAGGATTACAGGTGTGAGCCACTCCTGGGAAGCATGTTTTATTACAAAATAAAAAGAAACAAAGCTTATGTATCCACAGGTGGGTGGTTGTAGGGAAAGCAGGGGAATGGGGAAATTTGAGAATAAAGATCCATCATGTACAGGTACAAATGCTCAACGTTGAATGTGATCGTGATGTGTATCTAAAATATACCAATAAATTCAATAAAGAAAAAAATTTAAAAAGTCAATCACTTTTAAATCACTTAATTTCTTCTAGTATTGAAACAGAGAAGTGTTACAACTTGTGAGGGTAGATATTTATGCAGGGTTTGTAAAAAAAAAAACAAAACAAACTACACCAATAAAAGAATTAGAGATACAAGTTCAGAAGGACAAACAAAATCACTTTATTGGAAAGGGAAAAGAAATGGGGAAACAAAATCACTTAATTGAAAAAAAAAAAAAAGAAGAGAAATAAGGAGACAGAAAACTACCTTGTGGGACGAAGACAGGGTGTCTGGGCCGGAACTCAGGGGTGCGGTGCTTTTGTTCTCAGCCTTTTCTTTTTTTTTTTTACATGGCAGGAAAGGGACTGTCCTCTTCAAGAGTTGTAAGTTGATTGGCTATTTTTGGCTTTGAGATCCCTGATTTGGCCAGTGCACTTTCCATTGCTTACCTGTACATGTTTTTCGAATTTTTTTAAAAAATGTATTACTGTCTTTTACATATACATAGTGACAACATTTATGGTAGGAAATTTGGACTTATATTTGATAAATCTTGCTTGTTTTTTAAAATTATTCTTCTCCCCTCTCTTCAACCCCTTCTCCTCTCCTTACTTACAAAAGATTTTTTTCCCATTTTCCCTTCTATTCTCTTTTTTTCCTGCTCCTTCCTTCCTTTCCTTCCCCACCCTCTCCTGCTCCCCCTCACATATGAATGTTTACATTTTTGGACAAGCACTGCTGTGACCTCTTTGCCCTGCGCAGAGGTTTATCTTGTGAGGTTTACAGCACACCCCCACTTTCAAGGATGAGTTAGCAAAAAGAGATGCATGTACATTTTAGTGTATTAATATGGTGAGGAAATAACAAAATATGTGTGTATTTATATATAGGTGTGTGTAGATGTTAGTGTATATTTTATGTGCTAAGTGAGTTTTTAAATAAAGTACCATGCTTCCCTCTCCATTTTTGTATCTTTTGTGTTTAGTTAGAGTTGGAGAGTGGAGGGAACGGAGGTCTGGCATGATGCGAGCCAGGCCTTCTCAGCTCTGTTTTTTCTTAGTTACATTTTCAGCAGAGATTTAACTCTTTATTTGCCAGAAACCTCACTGAAGCTCTTTAACTTTTCCTGCCTGTCCCCTAACTTTCCTTACAAAAGTATGTGATTCTGGGCCAGGGACTTAGCTCAGTGGTTCTGGAGCCTGCCTTGCAAGTGCAAGATCTCGAGATCGATCCCTGGTAACCACGTACAACAATGCTGAACCTGGAGACTCACGCCCACCAACAATCAGTATGACACACCAAGTGCCAGGCGTGGATGTTCACGCCTATAATCCCAGCACTCGGGAGGCAGAGGCAGGAAGATGGCTGTGAGTTCGAGGCTGGCTTGGGTTGCACAGTAAGCTCGGGGCCAGCCTGAAATACAAAGCGAGACTCTGTGTCAAAAAGAAAAAAAAAAACAAAAACGTGATTCGGGCTGTCCAGAAACTGTTGTGCCCTTCCTCCTTGCCTCTCTTGGCTCCTCCTCCCAGGGAACCAGAACAACTTGCCTTGGTGTTAACCACCTCCCCCCCCCCCGAGTTATTTAGCGTTCACTCTTTTTTTTTTAGGTTTTTCAGGTTTTTTGAGACAGTGTCTCTCTTTGCAGTTCAGTCTGGTCCTGAGCTCAGCCTCAAACTCACATCACAGCAATCCTCCTGCCTCTGCCTCCTGAGTGCTGGGATTACAGGCGTGAGCCACCATGTCTCGCACTGTGGTATGTGGTCCTGGTTGCTGCTGGGGTGAGTCTCCACGCCCAGTATTGTTTTGTGGTTACCGAGGATCAAACCTGGGTCTTTGTGCTTGCAAGACAGGCACCGGAACCACTGAGCTAAATCTCCGGCCCCCTTAGCGTCCACTCTTCTCCAGGCCTCTCCTCCATGAGTGCAGCTGAACTGTCTGCTGTGGTGCTTCTTCCCCATTCTGGCCACTTCAATTATTATTGCCACCTCATCGAAGGAGGAATATTCTAAGGTGGCTGAGATTAGGGAGAGAGAAATCTCCGCCCATCGTTAACGTTCCCAACCTCAGTGATCCCAATTGGCTGTGATGAACACCGCTAGCTTTCCTATAGATTTCCTGGTTTCAGCTCTGCCATTCTCCCCCCACCTCAGAGATATGACAGCTGTCAAACAGCTTGCACTTGTCCTTCCCCCTCATTGAAATGCCCTCAAGGCAGCTGGCTGTCCTGGAGGCCTGAACCCACTTGGACCAATCACAGACATGTGCTTCAACCAATCATACGCCAGCGGCTGCTATACACGAAGGGCTTCCCATAGCCTTCTCTGGTTAGTCTGGGGGGGCCTCCCTCCACTGTATCCTGTTATGTAGCGGTCTAGATTCTGTTAAAATAAAGACTCTCTTTGGTTGTCCTTTAAAACTGCTTGTGATTTATTTCTCGGGTAGTGTGAGCTCCAAAGGTCCTGTACATCCTGAGCAATGAGAGCTGAGTGGTGGTCTCAGAGTAAACAAATAAGCATCAGGGGCTGTTAGCTCTGAAAATCTCCCGAGACCAGTAGCCATTGAAGATCAGCGTGGAGACCAGCACCCAACTGAGTCATTCTGTGCTGTCTGGCACAAGCTGGTATCAGACTGTGGTTAGTTGGCAGCAGCAGTGATGACAGCTGGCTGTCAACTGTTAGCATCCAGCATCATCTGGTGGCATAAGGATGGTTAGCACAGCTGCATTTTGCAGATTCATGATTTTAATCTGAATTGAGCAAAAAAATAAAAAAGCTTTAACTGATTTGCAATTATATCATGTCCACATTTATTAATAGCTTTGTGTTTCTTGTTTTTAAATTTTTAATACCTCAGCCATGACTTCCCACAATAGAAGAATTCGATTGTCTATGTCTTCTACCCAATACAAAGCCTCACCCCTCCCATATTCTCCCAATGAACTGTTGTGACATATTTTGTTAGACAATATTCAGGGTTTTTGTACATGTGAATAGTTTTCACAATTTAGATATTAGAAAGAGATTTGCTTAAGAACACAGACTCTCACTGGAAAGTCTGGCTTCAATTCCTAATTTTACCACATGGCTACTGTGTGATCTTTGGCAAATCTCTTTATGATTCTCTGCCTCAGTTTCCTCACACTGAAAATGGGAGTAACAGTAGTATTTACCTCATAGGATTTCTGTGAATATTAACATATTAAGCACTCATAGTAGTACTTGGTGCATAGTAATTGCCAGATATTTGTTGCTATTTCGTCTATACATTTTTCTCATCTTAGAGTCAATCACTGCTTAATTTTTAAAATTTTTATTGATACACTTTATATTTATATAATGATTACACTCATCATAGGGAATTTGTACTTTTACATGATATATCTTGATTTCTTTTTTTCCCCATCTTCCCCTATTCCTTCAATCTTTCTTCCCCTTTCTTATTTACAAAAGCCTCATTTCCATTTTTCCTTCTTTTCTCATGTTTTCTTTTTCCTTCTTTCTTTTCCCCTTCCTCCTCTAGTTCCTCCTTGATAATGAGCAATTTTTTTTTTCTTATTTCACATTGTCCCTTATGCTGTTTGGTTTCCTTTTGCATTTTCAGCTCCTTACACCAGAAAGACAATGCAATATTTATACATGTCTGTCCAATTTATTTCACGTAAAAGTATAGCTTCAAGGTGCATCCATTTAGATATGAATGTCCCAAGTGTATCCTTCCTTATAGCTGAGTAATACTCTATTGTGTCAAAAAACCATGTTCTTTATCTATTCAACAGTTGATGGGCATTTGGGCTTTTCGAAGATTTAAATATTACAAACTGTGCCACTATAAATATGGGTGTACATGTATCACTGTGGTGTGATGCTTTCCATTCTTTTTGGGAAGATACCCAGCAGAAGAATAGCTGGGACAAATGTGACTTCTATTCTCACACTGATTTCCCTGTTGTACCAGGGTACATTCCCACCAACAGTGAAGGATTCCTTTCTTCCTGCACTCCCATGGCCACCAGGGAGCGCCAGACTCCTTGGCGATGGCACACAGGATTTGTTTAGGTAGAAAGACAACTGCATCAGCATTTGTTGTTGGTTGATTGCTTGATATTAGTCATTCTTTCTTGAGTGAGATGGTTTCTCTGCTTTGTTTTAATTTCATCTCTTGGATAGACAGTGATATTGAACATTTTTCATACATTTCTTTGCTGTTTGTATTTCTTCATCTGGAAAGTGTCTATTCAGGTCAGATGCCCACTTTTGGATTGGGCCTTTCAATTTGGGAGGCCTGATTTTTTCTTAGTTCTTTATGTGTTCTAAATATTAGTCCTTTGTCTGGGAGACTACTATTGGCTAGAATTTTTTCCCACTCTGTGGATTATCTTTTCACTCTATAGGGGATTTCTTTTGCAGTGGAAAAGCTTTTTAATGGGGTGAGATCCTAGTTGTTGGTTCTTTCTATTATTTCCCATGTAGTCTGGGCTTTGTTCAGTAAGTCTTTGCTTACCCCTGTGTCCTCAAGAGTTTTCCCTATTCTTTCTATCCTTCCAGGGGATGTGCTTAGCCCCTTTGCCAAAGAGAAGGTGACTGAGTGCTTTGGGGGCTGTTTCAGTTTGATTAATTTTTATGTACCTATAAATCACATTTAAGCTTTTTAGTGGAGATATAAGTAATTTTAATATGATCAAACCCAGTAGCTATCTATCAGTCCCTGGTTAGTTCTCTATTCTGTGACAAAACACTAGAGACACACAACTGAAGAGGAGGCATGATTTATTTTGATTCATGGCTTCAGAGGTTTCAATCTGGTCGGCTGGCCCCATTGTTTCTGGCTTGGGTGAGGCAGACCACCGTGGTGGCGGGGTGGCTGTGCAGCGTTGGGAAGCCGAAAAAGGAGAAGGAGCCGGGTTCCGAGGATTTCTTTGGAGGACACAACCCAGTGTGCTCTTCCATCAAGTGAACCCCAGTTGCCCACGTTCCACCACCTCCCAGGAGAGCCCTCAACACAAGAGCTTTTGGGGTATTTAAGGTCCACCACTGTGCTATTGACACAAAGATTACATGATGTATTGAGATTAGTTCTCTTGACCTGCATCAATTTTTGTCTCTTCTACATTTAATCTTTCTCTTTTTTTCCATGTATTTTCATCAAGTTATCACCTACATATCCTTCCAATTATATAACTATTCTCTTATTGTGTTTAAAGAAATTAGACAGTCTATCTATTTCACCTACATGACAAAGTTTTTTTTAGGAAACTGCTCCAAGCTGAGCTTCAAGCACAAGTACCGCAGGCGTACAAAACAACATCTGGTTTTGGAATCTCCTTTCACAGCAATTGTGGTGGTTCTTCTTGCTCACCATTGTACTGAATTCATTATTTCCGGAATCTCACTTCTCCTTCTTTTTTGACGTATGTGTTCTTTTGGCAAAGGTCCAAGTTGCTTCCTGAGAAAGTGTATATGCAAAGCAAACTTTGGAAACCTTTCAAGTCTGAAATTCCCATTATTCTTCTCCAACATTTGATTGATAGCTTTACTGGAGATGGAAATTTGAGTAAGAAATTCTCTAGCTTGTGTCTTTTCAGTATTGTTGAGAAGTCAGAGACCACTCTAGTTCTTGTTTATGTGTTTACTTTTTTAATGGGTAATACATCTGCATGGTTGAAAGTAGTAATAAAAATGCAGCATGAAACCTTCCTCCTGCCACTTTTGTACTCAACATTTCTTTTCTCCAAGCAGATGACCACTGTTACTAGCTCCCCTTCCTCCCTCTTCCCCCTCTCCTCTTCTCCTCCCTTCCTCCTCTCTCTCTTGTTATTGTAATGGGATTTCAATATGGACCTGAAATAAATGCATTTTCTGTATTAGTTGAGGTTCTGTAGAGAAACAGAACCAATAGGAAATTATGAATGAATATATACATATGCATTATATATGAGATATAATCTGAAATACAATGGATGGTTAAGTAAAAAAATTATTACATTAAAAGCTACATTATCATTAATAACCCACAAATACTTCCTCTTGCTACAAACACACTTATGCCATTGTTCTTTTTCTGAAGTAGTTCTGGAAGTCTTATTTTTTTTTTTTTTTTAGGTTTTTTGAGACAGGGTCTCGCTTTGTGGTTCAGGCTGGCCCTGAGCTCAGCCTCCAACTCACATCACAATCCTCCTGCCTCTGCCTCCCGAGTGCTGGGATTACAGGCGTGAGCCACCACGCCCGGCACTGTGGTATGTGGTACTGGTTGCTGCTGGGTGTGGGTCTCCACACCCAG
>PVIR01005095.1:0-20504 GCA_004026965.1 Petromus typicus | reverse complement strand
CGGGCCCTTGCGCTTGCAAGACAGGCGCCGGAACCACAGAGCTAACTCCCCGGCCCCAGGGTTGTTTTGACTTTGAGGGAAAGGCAGAAATTGCCCAGCGGCAGATCTGATGAATATGGTTGATGAGAGGGCACCGCCATGTTTTGCCAAGCTTGCCTTTCTGTTGGATGGCACTCAACAGCAATATTCACCACCTTTTTAATGTGCTTTGAGACAAGGTCTCCTTATGTAGTTCAGGCTGGCCTTGAACTCACTATATATCCCAGGCAGGGATCAAACTCATGGTGATCCTCTGGCTTTAGCCTCCTATGTGCTGGGATTACAGGTGTGTGCCACATTTGGCTCTTGTCACTTTTTTTAATTTTATTTTTTATTTTTAAATTTTTAAATATTTTTATTTTTTTAATTATTAAAATTTATTTATTTATTTTTTGAGACAGGGTCTCGCTTCATAGTTCAGGCTGGCCCTGAGCTCAGCCTCAAACTCACATCACAGCAACCCTCTTGCCTCTGCCTCCTGAGTGTTGGGATTACAGGCATGAGCAACCACACCCGGCACTGTGGTATGTGGTACTGACTGGTGCTGGGTGTGAGTCTCCACATGCGGTATTGTATGTGGTTACCTGGGATTGAGCCAGGGCCCTTGCCTTGAGCTTGCAAAACAGGTGCCAGAACCACTGAGCTAAATCCCTGGCCCCATATTTTAGTTTTTTGAGACAGGGTCTCGCTTTGTAGTTCTGGTTGGCCCTGGACTCATTATGTAGCTCAGGCTAGTCTCAAACTCATGGCAATCCTCTTGCCTCTGCCTCCCGAGTGCTGGGACTACAGGTGTGAGCCACCATGCCTGGCCTTGCCCATTTAAAAAAATCACATTTTGTGAAGATGCTTAGGAAGAGGACTTCCAGGGCCGAGGATTTAGCTCAGTGGCTTGGGTGCCTGTTTTGCAAGCACAGTGGCCCGGGTTCGATCCCCCAGTAACCACATACAATACTGGGCGTGGAGACTCACGCCCATCAGCAATCAATACCACAAACCACAGTGCTGGGTGTGATGCCTCACACCTGTAATCCCAGCACTCGGGAGGCAGAGGCAGGAGGATTGCTGAGAGTTCAAGTCTAAATTCAGGAGCAGCCTGAAGTAAAATGTGAGACCTTGCCTCAAAAAAAAAAAAAAAAAAGGACTTCCAAAACTGCTTCCGAAAGCTGCTGCAAGAGTAATGGTATAAGTGTTCTAGGCAAATAATTTTGAGTAGGTTACTGTATTAGGTATTTCATAAGATAGTTTTGGCAGAAGTATTGCAATCAGCAAAGGTAAATCCATATCCAGTGTGAGTGTTTATTCCAGTAAAAATAAAATGAAGCAGTCCATTGTAATCACCTTCCACCAGATACCTGTCTTATTACTCTGGGAAAATGGTACCATACTGAGGACTTATTCTTCATCTTTAATGCTGGTATACTGGGCACTCAGCCATGGCTACTCCATGTTGCTGAGCCCATCTCTGCCATCTTGGCATGTTTGTGCATGAACCCATTTTGTGTCTCTAGTGCCTCATCCTAATATGGCCTGTCTGTTCTGTTTAATACTGGAAATAGTCATTATTATTTCTCTTTCATCAATTTAGAGAAAATTCAAAAATTGTGAAATTCATATGATTATATACATTTATTTATATGATTATATTCTCACTGTACCTTTCTCAGGGCAGACAGGAAGGCTAGAAGTTCAGGTAAGATGTTGCAGGCTTTATTCCAAAATCCATAGGGTAGATCAACAGAATAGAGACTCAGGGAACATTTCTGTTACGGTTTTAAAGCAGAACTCCTTCTTTCAGAAATTTGTTTTTGTTTTTAATGTTTGGATAAGGCTCACTCAAATTATCCAGAACAATTTGCTTTGCTTAAAGTCAGTTGAAAAGTATTCATCACGGATATAGGTACTATCACAGCTATATCTACTGAAGATTTCAATAAAACAATTGGGTACTATATCCTGATTAAGTTGATGCAGAAAATTAATGATCATATGTTCAGTATGCTACATTAGATTAAACCCTCAAATCTGATTTTAAAATAATTTATGTTGTCCTTTGTAAAAGAAATGGTTTATTTTTAGGTGTTTTGCAAAATACAGGTATGTATAAATTTATGATACATAATTTTACACATTTGCTCTTTAAAGATATAGAGCTATGGTTAAAAAGTCATAGAGGAGCACAAGTAGTGGTTGGGAGGGTTTTGAAAATAATTATAATTATCCATTTGTTGGTATCTATTTTTTTCATTGCATATGCATTATGAATAATGTTGGAATGAACATGGGTACACTGATACCTCTTTGAGATCTTGATTTTCATAATTTTGGAGATATGTCTAGAACTGACACTAGTAGACTATATTGTGGTTCTATTTTTTATTTTTGGAGAGAACTTTCATACTGCACTTTACAAGGGTTCCAATTGCTCCATATATTTCTAAACTTTAAAAAAATCTTTTGTCTTTTTGATATCAGCCATTCTTAATGGAGTGAGGTGATTTCTCACTGTGGTTTTCATTCTCATTTCTTTATTGAATGTTGTTTTCTAAATGTGTTAATGTTTTAATTTTGTCACCTTTGGAGAAATGTCTGTTAAAGTCCTGTTTCAAAAACTGATATTTCTTTTTCTGTTTTTGCTGCTGCATTGTTTGAATTCCTGATGTATTCTGGATATTAAACCTTTGTCAAAGATTCCATTTTAAAAGATGTCAGTCCTCAAAGTAAAGTGAAGACTGTTTTGTTCTGCATATGGTTCAGCTTGGGACTTGACTTGTCTGTGCACCCACACTCTGTATATTTGTATGAAGAAAGATGGTGATTGTTAGTGTTTGGTGCTAGAACAGATATTGCAGGTCACTTTTATATTCTCTTATATATTTTGTTGTGTGCACAGAAAAGTAATAAAAACTTTGTATAATGATATAGGGAAAGAGAGAATCAGAGACAGGGGAGAGAAGGAAAGAGGTATTAATTCTATTTCTGTAGTGATATATCCTGTTTGTCTAGGAGAGTAGTTTTAAGGCTTTTTGTTTGTTTGTTTACACATGTATGTCAGAATTGAATGACAGCTATGTTTCTTAATCAACTAAAGTGAACACATGTGATGGAGAATAGCTCATTGGCACAGCACTTGCTAGGCACACACAAGGTCTTGGATTGAATCCCCAATACCATCCATCATCAATCAATCAATCAGTCAATCAAGTGAACACATTTATGAACACAACTCTAATGCAATGCTTACTCTAGGTTTAGTGTGGTCACTGGGGATTGTTCCTTGGGCCTAAACATACAAGAAGAGACTCTGCAATAAGTTTAGCTTCTTCCTGGCTGCCCTGGAATTGAAGAGTCTAGAAGAGAGGCCCAACCGCTTGCATCTCTCAGGTCATGTGGTATTGTGGCCCCACGAATAAAAACGGAGAAGAAAGTGAGAAGTCCCTTCTATGTTGTTCAGTTAACTCTGTGACAGTTTGGAAGAGGAAGCAAAGGACACAGGTATTTTTTCAGATTGGTAATCTGAATAAAGGTGGCATTTGCTACCTTGGTCACCCATCCAGATATACTTTTGGATGAATAACAGAGAGATGGCTGAACGTGGGAAATGAGAGGCTCTGGAACATGGAAGGGCTGGAGGATAGCTCACTCCTCATTGCTTGACATAGTCGGGAGGATCCAATGATCTCTGCATTGCTCACCCTCCGCTGCCTCTGCTTTCTTAGACTGGAATCCAAGCCGGAGGCAGGAGTTCAGATCATCCATGAAATCAGGAGAGGCTCACACAGCAGCGAGCCAAACCTTCGGGAACTTAAATGCATGCTTTGCTTTAACCACACAAGAGAGGATTGTTTTGATTTTATTTTACCAAATTACAAGTTGAGCCAATAGTAGAAAACATAAATGAATCATTTGTGTTAACGTAGCTCAGATTAGACAACTGGTCATTTCTTTTTGGACCAATTCATAAGTTATGTAAAAATTCCAGTTTCAACTTTAAAACAAGTTAGTGTGATTTGAAAGCTATTTGGCTGTATCCAGTAGAAACATTTTTCTTGTATTACAAAGTAATTATAATGAAATTAGTAAGGTTCTGGGAGTTTTCCCCTCCCGCTTAGATTTTTGTCCACTTAGATGAAAATGGCCTCACTTTGTTTTCCCAGTGTAAAAGTTACATGTTACTGACTTTAAAAAATCAACAAGAAAATGGTATTACTCTTAGTAGTGTAATCGCAGTACTCTGGGGCTGAGGCAGGAGAATCACATAAGTTCAAGCCCAGGGCAACTTAACAAGACCCTATCTCAGAATAAATAAAATAAAATAAAAAAGATTTGAAGGTTAGCTCAGTGAGAAGGCCCTAGTTTCAATTCTCAATCCCAGAAAATAAATAAGACAAGCAAAGAGGGAAGTTCAAGAAAGTAAGATACTCCTATCTCACTCCTACCTCTCTTCTTTTGAGATATTGACCCCCATTTGGTGTGAGTGCACAAAAAATGTTCAACATTGATAACTGGGGGGGGGGGTGGAGGGAAAAGCAATTGGGCTGACATTTATTCCTCCTCAGAGAAATAAAAGGTCGGTGGACATTTCAACAAGGTGCGATCTCTCTGTGGTAACCAAAGAAAGGCACATTTGAATGACGGAGAGCAGGCTATTCTGGTCTGCGACCGGCAAAAAAGACCGGGCGGGCTGGCTTCTGCCCACTGCTGGTGGGAGTGGATATTGGGGGTCCTGATCTTAGGGATGACGTAGCCCTCACGTGGGCAGGAGCTGACCTATGCAGACGTACTTGAATCCTGGTTTTCCTTTGGTCCGGTTGCTTGGTCGCTATAGTTTACCCAGAGACCTGGCGATACTGCGGTCCGTGGTAGAAAGAGGCGGAGGTAAGTGCTTAGATCTTAGATCTGCTCATAAAGGGACGCTGCTTGGGGATCCCAGCCTTGCGTACAGCGAATGTCAGAGACCGAATGAGCACAGACAGCCTTTCCCCTCCATTTTCCTAGCACTATCCCTGGCTCTTCCGAACCCCCCCCCCCCAAAAAAAATGGTGGATCTTGGAAGGCGGGAGTGCAAGGGAGACTCCAGACTAGGAGGGGTAAAGCTTCGTGATGCCAGAGCCTTGGGTCAAGGAGGGCAGGTATTAGTTAGGTTGGTGTCCTGTGCACTGCTTCACCCGCCAAGCCCCAATCCTGCGATGTGCGACTGTCATTCGTCTTATTTTTCAGTGGGGGCGCTCTACCGTAGCTGCACCTTTTCTGCAAATGAGTACTCCGAATCTCTGCAGGTCAGAGCAAAACTCTGTAGGCCCGGGAAGGTAGGGTAGGGGGATGGCTGAGGACCCCGCCTAACTTGGGACTCATCCGCTATTCAGCAATTTTCGAACGCACGTGTGCGTGCGTGAGTGCGTGTACGTGCAAGTGTGTGTGTGTGTGTGTGTGTGTGTGCGTGTGCGTGTGTATGCGCATGTATATGTATGTGGCAGGAAAAAGGATGTGACAGTGCCAGCAGGAAAAATGGTTATTATTAAGGGTGGGTTCTGTTACAGAGCGGGACACAAGAAATCACTTGATCTTTTTTAACTTCCAAGGTTTTTCTATATTCCTTAGTCCCCCCTCCTTCCCTCCTTTCCAGATGTTCCAACACAGTATGGTTTTTGCTGGGAAAATGGCCAGAACTTATGGGGACGGGAGTGGGAGTGGGAATATGTGTTGAGCTGGAGGGATTGTGTCAGTGAGGTCCGGAGAAGTGGGTCTAGAGTAAGAGATAAAAATGCAAAATGTATCTGACAATCAGGACCTGGAATTCGGAAAGGCTGGTTCTGGAACTCTCTGGAGAGGCGTTCTGTTTCCTGAACCTCCTGTCTTGGTTGTGTCACCTGTGTCTGGGGGTCTTGGACCTGAAGACCAGTCCCAAACTTCGGAACCAGAAAGAGAAAAAAGTTGCCCAGAACCAAGTAAGTCAGAGTAAGGGTGATGGTTTGGGAGTTCCCAGGCTGGGGGTTGATGATGACTGTCAGCTCAAGTGGGACGATAAACCTCCTCGAGTCCTCCTCCTTCCCTTTTGTCTTCACCCGGAGGTTGCCAAAGAAGTGCTCTGCAGATACTAGACAGGAAAGCAAGTGGCTGCTATCAAGAGAGCACTGGGATGGAAGTAGGGAGGATGTTACTGAGAATTACTGTTTGGGGTACAGTGCCTTTGGTGCTGGTCTCCTCACCAAATAATCAGTCGCAGAGTTGGTCAGTTCTTAGGTTTGGTGGAGGCAGAAATTGCGATGAGGGAGGAAGAAAATTACCCTTGAGTAGTGAAAATAGATATAATTAGGAGGTGGGAAGACTGTCTGGTACCTGTGATCTAGAGGGTGAGGAGGGCAGTGGGAAGGCTGGATTGTGAGATCTTTTCACATTTCAAGCTAATTTGGCTTCTAGATACTCCTCTGTCCATTTGGTTTCAGAGAAGGGGAAATGGCGGTCATGACTGGAGGAAGTGACCGATGGGGGTGGGGTGGAAAGTTGGAAGAGCAAGTAGATCACTGAAGGTGGAGAGGGAGAGAGGAAATGAATTTCAAAGCCAAAGCTCTCTGAGGACAGGAGTCAAGGATTCACGAAAGGGATGTGTGTCCTGTCCCTGGTCAGGTCTATCCAATCCCTGCATTCTCAGCACACCCCTCTCTACTCCCTTGTCTGCAGGTTTATGGGATACAGTGCACTTGGAGACTAGTAAGAGAAGAAAGAAACTGCTTGGACCTCCGCAGGTATATTTGAGAGCTTCATTACCCTAGGACACCTTGAAGGACAGAGGTGGCAGGGAACTTTTCAAATACTTTAAATTTGATGTTCTGGGTGAAGTGGTTGAATTAGCTTCCCAACTGAGAAAAAGAATCAATGATCTTGATACTAAGCTCTGAGTCTGGGCCAATAACCTAAAGTTGATGCATTTGTGATTCAGTCTGTTTGCATGCAAAGGCACAAAAGGAAAAGCCCAAAGATTGAAATCTTTCCTTTATTCCTAGATTGCCCTGTGTCTGCAGTTGCAGAAGTCTGCTGGCAGCAGCCTAAGACTCCACCACTTACACAGGAGTATCCTGCATTGGAGCAAGCCAGCTCTGTGCCCGGTTTAAGGGATTCACTCCAGCTACACCATGGGCCGCACCAGAGAAGCTGTCTGTGTGGCTGCTGGTGTGATCATTGGGGCTGGTGCCTGCTACTGTGTGTACAGACTGACCTGGGGAAAAGCTGAGAATGAGAAAATCTGGGACAATGATGAGGAGTCTAGTGATACATCAGAAATTGGGGTTGAGATTGAGAAAGGAGAGAAGACTAAGGCTTGTGTGGAAGCTCAAGCCACACCTCACAATGACAATAAGACCAAGGTCGAGGTGAGATTCGGACCTGACAGTGGACTGGGTGTGAAAAAGGAGCCCCACTGTGGATCCCAGAGCAGAGGTGGCCTCGAAGCCAAGGCGAAGGCCCTTTTCAATATCTTGAAGGAAGAGGCAAGTGCAAAAGTGGGCAAAGGGGCCAGGATTGGTAACATTTCTGGGAATAGGACCCTTGGGCCTAGTTTGCCCTGCCCAGGAGGCAGAGGTGGAGGCTGCCACTCCACACAGAGCAGAGGTAAGGCTGGGAGCAGAGCAAGTAGAAAATCTAAGGGAAAAGCTCGAAGTAAGAGCACTAGGGCACCACCTACAATGTGCCCTGTCCGCAGGGGCAAGTTCAATTTTCCCTATAAAATTGATGATATTCTCAGTACTCCCGACCTTCAAAAGGTCCTTAGTATCCTAGACAGAACAAATGATCCTTTTATTCAAGAAGTAGCCTTGATCACTCTGGGTAACAATGCAGCATATTCATTTAATCAAAATGCCATACGTGAATTGGGTGGTATTCCAGTTATTGCAAAACTGATAAAAACCAAAGACCCCATTATTAGGGAAAAGACTTACAATGCTCTTAACAACTTGAGTGTGAATGCTGAAAATCAGGGCAAGATTAAGACATATATCAGTCAAGTGTGCGATGATACCATGATGTGTCACTTGGACTCAGCTGTGCAGATGGCTGGGCTAAGACTACTGACCAACATGACTGTGACCAACCATTACCAGCATTTGCTTTCCTATTCTTTTCCAGACTTTTTTGCTTTATTATTCTTAGGAAATTACTTCACTAAGATACAGACTATGAAACTAATCATAAATTTTACTGAAAACCCAGCCATGACAAGAGAGCTGGTCAGTTGTAAAGTACCGTCTGAGTTGATTTCCCTCTTTAATAAAGAATGGGATAGAGAGATTCTTCTTAATATCCTTACCCTTTTTGAGAATATAAATGACAACATAAAAAGTGAAGGCCTTGCATCATCCAGGAAAGAATTCAGCAGAAGTTCACTTTTTTTTTTATTTAAAGAATCTGGAGTGTGCCTTAAGAAAATCAGAGCATTAGCAAATCATAATGATTTAGTGGTGAAAGTAAAAGTCTTGAAAGTGTTAACCAAACTTTAATTTCTGTCCCAAACAACACTGATATAAATTTGTAGTTCCCACCTGGGAAAAATGTATTTTGTAAATATTTTGTTTTTCACTATGCTTTTATGGTAAAGAGATCTTTGGGGCTGCTATTTTGGCATAATAAACATGACAGATTATTAATAGTTATTGATGTTGGATTCAGAATGGACCATTTTAAGGGTACCAAATGAATATTAGAGCTTACAAAAGCATTTATTGATTTTTATCTTGTTTCCTAGGTATTTTATTTTACATATACTAACAGTGAAGTAACTGTACATTTGAATAAGCTATACTTTTTTGTACTGTTTTATATTTGAGTGTAAGACTCTTGTTTTATCAATAAAATTCTGTGTTTTGAGCATCAGGACAAAAAAGGCATTGCATCTGTTTGGAAAGACAAGATATGGAAACAAAAAATATGAAATCAGAGCCTCCAGTCATGGCCAGAGGGTTCCCAAAGGGGCTTCAAGGCACCGAACACAGCTGCACACAAAGGTGCTCAGGGAAGTTCGCACAGGGGAGGAGGGCAGTAAATAGACTGGGCTTGAAGGATAAGATGCGAAAGGTCAGAAGGGCATTCAGAGAGGAACAGCGGTGGAAGAAAGGTACGGAGGTGGGAACGCTGCTCCACAGAAAAGGCTGTTCAGCCTGGAGGAGAGTGTGGAGAGGAGAGTAGGGGATGCCCGGAGAGTCAGGGTTTGAGGAGAGCACTTCCAGTTGCTGAACTGGGATGTCTGAATATGCCCCTCACTTGCCCCTGGGAGACAACAAGGCCTTTGGTGACTGAAGAATGACAGGTTGAAAGGAAAACAATATGGCTGCCTTGTGTGTAGGATGGGTCTGAGTTGGGGTGGAGACAAGAATGGAGACTGCACATTGGAAATCTAGTTAGGAAGTTAACTACCGTAGACCTGGCAGGAGATGAGAAAGGCAGGGAATTTCACCAGTGCTGGGAATGCTAGGGACAGGAAGAAAGCAAGAGATCTATTTCACTGCAGCCTACTCTGGAGACATAAAAGAGAGAGTTAATTTTATTGTAGGGTCCTGGGGCACATGATAGGAACACGTTCACTTTCATGGTTAATGCTAGTGACTACTCAGTGCAGAAGAGTTAAGTTCTGAAATAATGAGAAACTACAGTGGAAGAAAGTGTGAGTTTTAGTGCGTGTATCAGATTTCTTTTGTAGGTTGGTTGGAGGGAGCCATTATGGAACCACAGACCGTGCTGAGAGAACCCACTTGTCTCCCTCACCATAGTGCTGGTGAGGGTGTGGGAGGAGGGGAACTCAAACTGAGAGCGTACAAAGTGTGAGGTCCATTGAGATAGATGCTTCATAAACCTTCAACATATGCATGTCCTTTGACACAGTGATTTCATTCATAGATATTTACTACCTCTAGGAACTAGGCAAATAATTGTCTTGTCCAAAGCTGTGCATCTTCCAATCATTTGAAGGATGGAAAAAGTACAAATGACCCAAATGTGCCAAAATACATGGTTGGATATATATATATATATATATATGTATATATATATATATGTATATACATATATTTATATATATAGAGAGAAAATGTCAGACATCTAAAGTAATGTGTATGGCAAACATCAGAATATAATCTTAAGTGGGAAAAATAGGCTGAATAATACATAAAACACTTTTTTTAAAAGGTTTTTTGAGATAGGGTCTCGCTTTGTAGTTCAGGCTGGCCCTGAGCTCATCCTCAAACTCACATCTCAGCAATCCTCCTGCCCCTGCCTCCCGAGTGCTGGAATTACAGGCGTGAGACACCACGCCCGGCACTGTGCTATGTGGTTGCTGGGGAATTGAACCCGGGCCCTTGCACTTGCAAGACAGGCGCTGGAACCACTGAGCTAAATCCCTTGCCCCGATAAAGCACTTTATAAAAAAGTGTGCATTTATAAACTGATGTCCATGCATAAACTAGTGCATATTCTGAAATTTAATAGTTCTTATGAATGTTATACTGGTAGGCTGTTGGGCATTTTTGTGTTTTTTCTTTAAAAAACCCTCCTGTATAATTTGATGTTTATGGAATAAATAAGGATTTTTTTTTACATACTTTGCTGAAAAGCCTCTAAATACTATTAGAGGTTAGAACATAAAGATTGATGGACACTCACATATTTATATCTAAATATTTGAGAGGTCTAACTTCAGTTCCCTAAATAACTAAGGTGCATCTACAGCCACTGAAAATGTTAATGGACATTTACACCTTTTTTTGTTAATGCTGAGAAAGCAACCCAGGGTTTTGCACATGCTAGACAATTCTCTACCCCTGAATTATATTCCTAGCCATTCTTTTTAAAGTTTGAGACAAGATATCAATAAGTGGCTGAAGTTAGCCTCAAACAAGAGATGCTCTTGCCGTAGTCTCCTGAATAATTATGATTATAGTCATGCAGCAACACATCTGGTGACATATACAATTTTTTACATGCAGAATTTCAACATATAATCTTAAGTTGAAATTTTTACATGACTGTTTAGATAGCATGTTTACTTTTTAAAAATTAAGTTTCTTGGTAAATATTAAGTATTCATTATTTTCACATTTGGCATACTTACTTGGCAGAGGAGATACTATGATCACATATCTATTTTTGAGAACTACAGTTTATATTCATTAAAAGTTGGGAAAGAATATATGCAAATGGCTAAATATATAAATATATCAAGGGATCTTTCTGTTTGCAATATTCTGTTCCATTGAACCATGTCTTTTTTTTTTTCTGTCAGAATTATACCATTTTGATCACTGTTGCTTTGCACTAGAGCTTGAAGTCTGGTATTGTGATGCCTCCTGCCTTGCTTTTGTTCCTCAGGACTGCTTTTGCTATCCTGCAACTCTTCTGGTTTTATATGAGTTTTAAGATTATTTTCTCTAGGGCCGGGGAGTTAGCTCAGTGGTTCCGGCGCCTGTCTTGCAAGCGCAAGGACCCGGGTTCGATTCCCCGGTAACCACATAACAATACTGGGCGTGGAGACCCACACCCAGCAGCAACCAGTACCACATACCACAGTGCTGGGCGTGGTGGCTCATGCCTGTAATCCCAGCACTCAGGAGGCAGAGGCAGGAGGATTGCTGTGATGTGAGTTTGAGGCTGAGCTCAGGGCCAGCCTGAACCACAAAGCGAGACCCTGTCTCAAAAAAAAAAAAAAAAGATTATTTTCTCTAGTTCTGCGAGGAATGCTGTTGGTATTTTGTTTGAGATTGTATTAAATCTCTATATCAGTTTTGAGAGTATAGCTATTATGAAAATACTGATTTAGCCTGTCTAGGAATAGGAGACATCTTACCATTTTGTGATGTACTCTTCCATCTCTTTTTTGGAGTACTATACTTTTTTTGTAGACATCTTCTACTTCCGTGGTTAAATTAATTGCTAATTATATAATTTTTCTTGATACTATTGTGAATAGTATTATTTTTCTAAGCATCATACTATTTTTCTTTTCCTGAAAGGCGTACACATTTTTTGTTTTCCTACTGTGTTTCCTCTTGTGTTCATAATTGGTGTACACAGTGCTTTCGATTTTTGTGTTGACTTTGTATCTGCCTCATTGGTGAAACTGGATATTTTAAAGGGTTTTTTTTTTTTTGGGTGGAATTATTCAGATCTTCTATGTGGAATACCAAGTTTTCATAAATATATGATTTAAGTTATTGAGTGTCATCTTCTGGACAAGTATGCCAAGTTAGTCTCTCTTCATAAAAAGCAATTACAATTTGAGGACATTCCATATTTGCATCTTTTACCAGCACCAAGTCAGCTGCCTGAGTGCTGGGATTACAGGAATGCTCCACCACATCTGGCTGAAGGCAATTTTATAAAGATAGATTTCAGTTTATTATAAATCATCACTCAAAGCCTAATACTTCAAGGCTCAGGGAGCAAATTATCTTTTATTTTTTTTTTCCAATTCATATTTTGACTTCCTTTCTTCAAAAGAAATTCCAAATATAGGTTTGGCAAATTAATGTGATTCAGACAAGTTTTATGTTTATAGCTCTCCTTGACATTGCTAAGTTTACTTGGTAATGACTTTTAAAGTAGTGATTATGATGAATTCTGCTGGACTATAATGGATATATATTTTTTTTCAGACAGGGTTTCCTGTGTGGTTTACGCTGAACTTCCTAGATAGCTTGAGCTGGCCTTGAACTCTCGATCCTCCTGCTTCAGCCTCACTAGTGCCAGGATTACAAGCATGAGCCACTATGCCCGGCACTGTGGTGTGTGGTGGGCGTCATTGCTGGTGGGCGTGAGTCTCCACGCCCAGTATTGTTGTATGTGGTTACCGGGGATCAAACATGGGCCCTTGCGCTTGCAAGACAGGTGCTAGAACCACTGAGCTAAATCCCTGGCCCAGCGATCAAGCTTTTTAAAGTTAAACGGCCATGATGTTTTGAGTCTGTTTGCTTCTGGTTCACCCTGACTCTGAGGTGCAGCTCTTTCAGCATCACAACCCAAAGACATTTAAACTCACCATATATACATCTTGACAAGATTTGGATTCTCATTTTTGCCTCCTTGACTTCGAGGGTGTCCAGAATTTTGCATGATTTTTAACCCGCTCCAACTATATATGCTGCATTAGGATAAACTGTTCTCTCACTAGATTAAAACTCCCATCCTATTCCGAGTCAGTTATTCTGTACCATCTTGTTAGTTTTCTAATGCTTTCAAGAGAGACCCTGTCAAAAAAAAATTGAGATAAACAGAGTCATACAGTATATACTGTTTTGTGTCTGGTATTTTGCTAACATTGTGTATGCTATTACACATATTAGTGTTCACCACCACTTAGGAATATGAATCTCATTTATAAGTTTTTTTTTCTATATAGCTGTTCATGTATATTTGACTTTTTTTTTTTTTTTTTTAGGTTTTTGGAGACAGGGTCTCGCTTTGTGGTTCAGGCTGACCCTGAGCTCAGCCTCCAACTCACATCACAATCCTCCTGCCTCTGCCTCCCGAGTGCTGGGATGACAGGCGTGAGCCACCACGCCCGGCACTGTGGTATGTGGTATTGGTTGCTGCTGGGTATGGGTCTCCACGCCCAGTATTGTTATGTGGTTACCGGGGAATCGAACCCGGGTCCTTGCGCTTGCGAGACAGGCGCCAGAACCACTGAGCTAACTCCCCGGCCCCCATGTATATTTGACTTTTTCTAGTTTAGAACTATTCCAAATAGTGTTGTTATGAACATCTTATATATGCCTTTTGGTGAACATATTCATATATTTCTGTTAGGTATAAGGTCATAAATTATGTATTTTTTAGGTTGAAAACAGAATAATAAGGCTAGGAATGTAGCTCAATGGTAGAAAGCTTGCCTGCATATGTGACGCCCTGGATTCAATTTCCAGTATTGCCAACAACAATAGTGATGACAAAAACAAAATTAGGACTTGGAGAATGGAATGGAATGAACTCAGCAAGGTAAATGTCATGTATTGAGGTCTAGCTGAACAACAAGGTGGTCTTGTCCGAAAGTCATCTTTCTTCATCATCATGTCCCATTGACCTTAACATTTGATAATGCAGCTAGATTATGTTTTGCCTTAAATCTTATTCTCTGAAATAAATAACAGTGAAGTTTTATCAAATATCACTCCAGAAAGATATATATATATATATATATATATATATATATATATATATATATATATGCCTAAACAAGCCTTGAAAAAGAAGCTAGTATAGCAGCAGGTGATTTAACTCAGTGGCCCCAGCATCTGCCTGGAAAGCACAAGGTACCGAGTTCGATCCCTGGGACCACATACCACAATGCTGGGTGTGGTGGTTCACCCCTGAAATTCCAGCACACAGGAGGCAGAGGCAGGAGGATTGCTGAGTTTGAGGCTGAGCTCAGGACCAGCCTGAACTATAAAGTAAGATCCTGTCTCAAAAAAAATGTACCAATAAAGAATTCAATTTTTTAAAATAAAATAAAATTGGAGCAACAAAATATTGTTGTGATATTGCAGCGAGATTTTACAAGATTCAGTAACTATCTTAGTTACTTTTCTTGTTGTTGAGACAAAATATCCAACTACTAAAGTTAAAGAAAGAAAAGTTTATTTGGTTTACAGCTTGTAGAAGTTTCATAAGTTTCACAGTCCATAACTGGCTGGCTTCAAGTCATAGTGGCACGCGGCAGAGAGGCGTCACAGAGGAGAGAGAGTTTATTGCAGGCACAAGACAGCAAAAGCAAACACGGGGCAACCACAGCTCTTTTTACTCCACATATATTATCCAGGACATTTAGGACAGATAGCACTCACAGCCTTGAGTGCCCTTGGATGCTGAATCAGTTCTAGCCTCATACACCATAGATCCATCCACTTCTGAAAGAGCCTTACCTCGGACGACATGAGGCTTCAGAGGGACATCTAGCCACAAATGATAACAGTAACTAATGGGAGTGGAGGGAGATGGGAGAGAGCCTATGTGCACACTCGAAACTGTAAAAGTTATCTATTTTGCTAATACTATCTGTAGTTTGTAAATCTACACAAACCAAGATTTAGATAATTTTTAAAATTGGAATTAACTCTTATCAATTCATTTCATCTGTGGAAGCCATAAAAATACCTCAGCACATTTAGTGTTTTCAGTTTTTCTCATCTACGTAAAGAAGAAAATTAAGTTTCTTCTCCAGTTTTTCAGTCCAGAAGTGACAGTATACTATAAACAAAGTATCTTTTCCTCTGTCAGCATTCATGGGGTGACATATGATGAGGTCAAATTGGGTTTTAGTTTATACCAGCACTCATATGCAAATAGTCCTCCAAATTAATGATCACATGACTTTAGAAGTGACTAAAAAAATGACCTGTCTTTGAAGACTAAGGTAAAACTTTCAGCCATAGTTGTAAGAAACTATCAAAATGACGCAGCCTTTCCAGCAGCACAATTTATAATACCTTAATCTCTGTAGTGGTCCATATAGCTCAGCAGATGAATGGATAAAAATGCAATATTTATATATAGCACAGTGCTACTCTATCACAAAGAAGGATAAATTTGAGACATTTTTAGGTAAATGGATTCATATTAAGGCCATAATCTTTTTTTTTTTTTTTTTAAGGTTTTTTGAGACAGGGTCTCGCTTTGTGGTTCAGGCTGGCCCTGAGCTCAGCCTCAAACTCACATCACAGCAATCCTTTTGCCTCTGCCTCCTGAGTGCTGGGATTACAGGCGTGAGCCACCACGCCCGGCACTGTGGTATGTGGTACTGGTTGCTGCTGGGCGTGAGTCTCCACACCCAGTATTGTTATGTGGTTACTGGGGATCGAACCGGGGCCCTTGCGCTTGCAAGACAGGAGCGCGGAACCACTGAGCTAAATCCCCAGCCCAAGGCCATAATCTTAAATGAAATAAATCAAACACACAAGTATAAATAAATCAAAACACAGGTATCACATTGTTTCTAGTGTATGAGAAACCAAAAATGTAAGTAAGGAACAAAATGGAGGATAGATATTAGGAAATAAGAACTTGTTTGAATGGTAAGGGGAACAAAGATAGGAGGAGGAGAAAGGAAAAGAAGGGAAAAGGTATTTTTGAAAAAAGAGAATGGGAATTGAAAGAGGTTTAGAAGAGCTGAAAGGAGGGGAGAATGGAGGAAGAGTTAAGATATATTACATAAAAAAGTACAAATTCCTAATGATGAATGGGATCATTATATATGGCAAATGTACCAATAAAAAATAAAGATTAAAAAATGTAGCCTCCTATGAATTAAGCTTCAACAACAACAGAAGCAGCAAGCAACAAAAAGGTAGCTTGGTAGCTTCCAAATAAGAAGCAGCTCTAAAAAAAGAAAAAACACAACTGAAAGCATTTTGAAAACCAATATGGAAATAGGTTTAAAAAATGAGAGATATATTTTCGTAAGACCACCTAGCACTAGGCTTACAATGTATTCTGTAGTGTTTTAGGTTTGTAAACATCAATTTACAATTAACATACTCATTTTTTGTTTTTTTACAAAAAGGGAAATTCTAGTTTTAATTCTACTGAAGGAAGAGGGACTAGAAATTTAAAGGATTCAAACAGTTCCATACAAACATATTTTGCAAATGGAAGAACTCCCAATAGGGACTAGAAGTTCTGATTACTAATACACTTTCCATTTTAAAAAGTTTTAGTAAGTACAAATATGTGACACGAAGGTTCAGAATACAATATAGACCTGAAAATTAAGTCCTTGTTTTTCTGGAGAAAAGGCCTTACGTCTCAATCAACTTCCAGTAACAATGTTTTTACAGATCAATTTAACAAGGAGTTTTAATTTCTTTAATAGTTTTTTTTTAACATTCTAGTCTTAAAAGAATAGATTAGGAGTTCAGTTCACCAGAAAGTATATTTCTTTCATACTATAAAGGAATCCAAGCATCTCTTCCTCAGAGAGATACTTAGTGTCCATCTATGTTTAAAATGAGCCTTTTTTCGGAGTATTGTAAAAGGTAAGTTAGGTAGAATGTGCTTGTTAACATTAAAACTAGTTATTAGACTTAACTAGCTTCATAATTTAAATTTTAAAACATAAATATTTGCAGCTTGATGAACTTGGAATTGACTGTGAAGTCAAAGATGTAAAGAAGCAGAAGATTCCCTTAAGACAGGAGGAGTAAGTTGGGTGACGATGGTGTATGTTTTGTGTGAATGAATGAAATCTGCTTTTTCATGGGTTCAAGCAAGTTGGTAGATATTAAGTGACTGAATGTAGGGAAGTTAAGAGACGAGGTTACCACCCTGCACTGTAGAAGACAAAGAAAGAAACATAGACAGTTCCTATAAAAGAAGACATATTTTTTCCTTGAAAATCAGAAAAAGGTAGATTCCAGAGGCTAGGGATTAAGCTCAGTGGTTCCAGTGTCTACCTTGTAAGCATAACGTCTTAAATTTGATCCCTGATAACCACATACAACAATGCCGGGCATGGTGACTCACATCCACCAGCAATCAGTACCATATACCACAGTGCCAGGCTGATGGCTCATGCCTGTAATCCCAGCAGCTGGGAGGCATAGGCAAGAGGATTGCTATGACTAGGTTAAATTCAGGAACAGCCTGAACTATAAAAGTGAGACCTTGTCTAAAAAAAAAAAAAAAAAAAAAGTAGATTCCTGCAAGATATAAACGCACTGTTTTTGACTTATAAGATTAGCAAAGAAAGAAATGAGTGACAGATCTGGCATTCTGAAAGAGAAGAGAGGGGAGCGTACTCTAACTTCACTAGTGATGGGAGGGGAAATGAAGACCTTGTCTCATTGGTGATATGCATGTCAGGTGACTAAGAACTGTAGAGAGGTGAAGTTTTTTTTCGGGTTGTTTTTTTTTTTTTTTTTTTTGATCCAATTATCAGGTCCTTCTTGACCTCAGAGGGATATGTTGTAGCCATGTGAAGCAGAAGGAAGAAACTTCTGTTTATATTGTGGTCAATGTGAAAATGAAGGTTGCCTAGGTAGTGTCAGAGTCAAGGTTGAGTCAGGGTTAGCTTCTCCTGCATCCCTGCCCAAGTCATCAGTTTCCTTCAGTTTCCTAAATAATACATGAAGTCAGGTGAAGAGCTAGAATTGGGCATCCAAGAGTGAGAGGGAAAACATTCAGAGTGCTAAATCAGTGAATCAACAAAAAGGCAAAAAGTTACCACCCATCACTAAATCTTCATACACTCTATTGAAGGATGTTAGCTTGTCAGTCTGTAGAGGGCAGCACAAGCCTAGGGAAAGGAAAAGGAAGCTAATGATAGGATATGTGACGAAGCCTGAAAAAGCTTGTGTTCCTATACAGAAATGTGATACCTGAAACAGTCACAAGGGAGTAGCAGAGGCTGGTTTGAATCCAAATTTACAGGTTCAAGAAAACCTTTAATCTCAATCTTTTTGTGGCGCGAGGGAAATAGTGTTGATATCTATGAAGCAGAAAATAGAGTAGAGTAGAGCAGAACAGTGAGCATTTGTGGAGGAGGAGCAAAGTGATAGAAAGGCTAGAGGACAAGTGCTTGATGATATGTTTGAAACCTAAATAGCAGACTTCCGAGGAACTGATTCCATACTCTGCAAAAGGTGCACCTGAGACTTAAGTGCCAGTAAATCTATTGATCAGTTCTCTCTTGTCTGTTTTCCTGTAGACAAACATGGGAAAGAAAGGAAGAAAACTGCACAGTGCAGTATGATATCTTAGAGATAATGAGTGGGAATAAAGTGTTTGACTGGGAATAAGACAGCCAGAAGTAACTTATCTTCTTCTTCACATAGCCTTTTATTTTTCTTTTATATTGGTTCTGTAAAAAAAGGCAGATAAAGTACATCAGGTGAAATTGTAAAAATGAGCTTGGAAAAGATAAACATCAGAGAAGGTACATTTGAAAATTACGACCTTAATAAGGACAAAGAGAATCCTTGTATCTTACATGTTAAAATGAATCTCTGGGTACCTTTGTAAAAAAAAACTCCATGTAATTTCATTGTTCCTAGGGCCATGATGGATGGCAGTAACACAGCTTGTGTCCAGGAATAAATGTAATACAATTCCCAGAAAAGTATCATTAGATGTTTTTTCAAAAGTAAGAGCTATTTGTGTTTTGTCAAACATACAAGATATGCTAAATTGATGAATGAATGAAAACATATGTAACTCAGGTGTACAAGTTGTTACAAGGCTCACATACTAATCAGAAAGGTGAAATAAGGTAAGGAAAGACCAGACAACTATAGGATGATTCAAAGAGGAGTAAGACAGACAGATGAGGGCTTCAGTATTCAGGAAAAGGTATAAGAAAATCACTTTTAGGGTTGAGGTTGACCAGAATCATTCGAAAAAACCCTCAGGGCCTAAAAAACAATATGAGCCAATTGAATAAGAAATGCCTTAGTTCTAAAAAGGATGATTTGTTTGGATGCTGAAGACATTACAAATAACAGCTGTGTTCCTAAGCACTCCAGGTGTCCTCCTGTAGGGAACAGGGAAGGGGGAAATAATTAGAATCTCTGCATTTCAGTTCTAGTCTTCGGTGATCCTGAGAGCATATGGTGGATCAATATATAGACAGAAATGAGACTTAGAGCAGAAGCTGAGCTTGGCCTGATCCATGCTTCTCTGGGCACAAGAACAAGACTTAAACTTGCCACAGTTTTATTCAGTACATCACAAGTAAGTAATGTAACAGGTAACTCACAGACAAGCGTGTAACAGATTTCTCAGAGGGCAGTAGTTTGGGTACATCAGCAGTAACAAAAGTAACAGGTCATTCAGAAACCAGCATGTAAAAGGTGTCACAGAGGGCAGTAGCTTCAGTATATCAGGAGTAACAAATATAACAGGTCACTCAGAGGGTAGCCAGCTCCTACATCCTAGAACAATGAGGAATTATGTAGATGAAGGCCCAAGGTCTTTAGCTGGTGTCGTTCTGCCCTAGAGCATCACAGCATGGGAGAACACTAGGGTCTTTGTTGTGAAACGAAGCAAAGATAGTTATATCCAGATATGACAGAGCAGGACTGTGGGTAAGAAAGCTAGGCCTAATCATAACTATGAGAAGTTGTTTTTCTCAAGATTATATGGGATTGTTCCCAACATCCACTTTTTTAAGGAAAACTCATTTGCTGAGCCCAAAGACACTGTTTTTGCACTCAGCCAGGGCGTCAACAGACATTTAGCCAGCCCATCAGTGACTGGAAGTGCAACCCCCAGCCCCCACCCCACTGTCAGGGAGAACGCACTGTGTGCCCCAGATAACCCGAACAGCAGCGATGGGAATCAGGGCCAGATTAAGATGTACCCTGACGAGGTGTGTCGGGAAACTGCGTCTCGTTGCTGCAACTCATTTCTGCAGCGGGCTGCATTAAATCTGTTAATAAGCATGACAGTTACTAATATCATGCTTGCCAAGTCCGTCTCAGACTTGAAGTTTCCTTTGA
>PVIR01005094.1:55764-68067 GCA_004026965.1 Petromus typicus | reverse complement strand
GAAAAAAAAAAAAAAAAAACAACAAACAGTATGTAGTGTGTTAACTTGTACAAAAGGTCACAATGAAATAGGATATACCACTACTTATGGCCATCATTTGGCTAGAGGGTCAATGAAATATTTCCATGTTTTGATGGTTTCCTAAACTACTGTTCTCTTTTTTTAGACAGGGTACTTAGAGATTATTCTGTAAAAGAGATTTAAAAATTGAGAGTTGATTGTTAAAAGTTCACTTCAACTGATCTTCAGTACACCTGCCACTTACAAAATATGTTTTGGTGTAATTAAAAAGTACTTCAGTGATGGCACTTAGGCTCACTTCTTATGTCAGCTGTTTTCAGAAGCTTGGAGACCAGGGGACTACAAGAGTTTGGGTTGTGTCGGCCGGGTAGGTCCCGATACAATAGCTTTTTGGGAAGTTAAAGTTGGTGCTTTCAAAAGATCATCCCAGCCCTCTTTGTTATATAAAAATAGCCACCAACGTAAAACCTAGAGTAGCAAACTCTATGTATGATAGTAAATATGCTCCCTCGGGTCTTATATTACAATGGACGAGGGAGACAAAACATTTCAAACCATTGACTAGCCTCCCCAGGCTTCCCTGAGTATGGAGGGCAGCCCCTGTTTTGGTCCTCATACGAGTAGGACTGAAGATAGCCAGATCTGCAGCCATAGAGATAACTAATTATGCAGGACTAAAATTTCAAAGCTGTAAGCTACCACGTGGCACAAGACTTAGGATACTTGGAAGACTCAGTGTCTAGGCTAGAAACACAGGTGGACTCATTGACTAAAATTATGCTGCAAGACCATAGGGGGCTAAACTTATTGCTTAAAAAAAAAGAGAGAGTTGTGTGTGGCACTATGAAAAAATTGTTTTTATGCAAATCAGTCTAAAATAATTTGAGATACTTTAGTCATGGTAAAAAAAATTATAAAAAATACTAGAATCACAAAGAGTCAGATGGTACCAATCTATGTTTGATAGGTCACCATGGACAACAACTCTAATATCATCTCTAAAAGGACCAATATCATCTCTAATAGGCATCCTCCTCTTATTGCTCATGACTGGGCCTTGCATTTTAAACTCTTGGCCAAGTATGTCAGACAAAAAGTAATCTTTGTACGACTAATGGTGGTAAGAGAAAGATATAATCCCCTTCCTGTAAAAAAAGACAAAAATGAATTAAAGTTTTGATTAAATTTGCAAGAACCAATGGGGAATGTGAGACTTAACTTGACATAAAAACAGCCAGTTTGTTAAAAGTCTCCACTTTGTATCCTGTAACCTCTCTTTGAACCCGGAACTTGTCTCCTTGGGAACTATCTACCCGACCAATACATGCAGTCACAGATTGTATGTTTTTAGAACATACTATTCTATAGTAATCAATGATCTAAATCATTGCAATTAGCTTCTGTAATGACTTGCTTCTGCACTTTAACAATGGAATGACTTAATTGATCCTACATAGAAACCACCTGTTAACAGGTTGGGGGACTAGTAGATTTTCCCTTTAAATACTGTGCTCTAGCTTACCACTTTGCCTTCTTCCACATGGATGGACGGCCCTGAGTTGAGTAATAAAGCTCTTAGTTAGACTTTAAGATCATTTCATGTCCTGAGAGATTGTCTGTGTGGGACATGGTCCCAACAAAACCAACACCAAGAGAGCTCTTTTTACAATAAAAGTCATTTGATCTTGTTCTATTTAAAACACTTTTGGGTGCTACCCAGTAAACTTGAGATTGAGATTTCTTTTTATCTTCATCTTTAAGGCCTTCTCTCTTGCTCTTCATTACCTCTGTGCAACTTCTCTCCTGGTCATTATGGCCCAGCTGCAATATTTCCACTGACCTCCTCCATCACTCCAAGTCCTTTGCTGGCTCTGGGACATTGTACAAGTTCTTCCATCTGTCTGCACATTTTCTACTTTCTTTGAATTTGTATCATCTCTCATGACTTCAGATCTCAGTCTCAATGACCCCTCTTTCCTCCCATTGACAACTTCTTTCCACCCAGATCAGAACTTCACTTCCTTTTGTAACACATACCATCAATGTTTGTTCCAGTTGCTACTGAAATCCCATTACTGGCTTTTCCCTTTGTAACACAGGCAAACACAGAAATATTGGGCACAGTCTCTGTCCTCAGCTTCCAGAACAGTCTCTAACTCAGACAAGGCACTCACTAGATGCAATGAGAAACATTTCTTATACCGTTCACTATCAGAAAGTCATGTGGAGTTCTGCATTTTAGAAATTGTCAGAAGTACCTTCATTTAATTTAGAATTTTTAAGAGACAGTTGCAGCAGAAAGGCAGCAATTACAATGCTCTGTCCAACCAGAGAGAGCACCAAAGTTTTAGACTGTGAGAAATAATGAGCAAAATTAAACATTGGAAGAGGTAAAATTGGAAAAGAAATCTAGTCATACAACTAGTGGAGTTGAATTACTTGTTTCAATTATTTGCAGTAGTTCTATTTGAAACTCTCACAGTCTATTGCACTAACCAGAATATGGCATCCATAATTATATAAGGCATATCCCATGATTTTGAAATTTATACAAATACCGATGTTAAGATACATACTGTACTTTATCATTCACATAACTCTGGTAAATTTAGAATAATGAGTTGGTAATACATGCTACAGCAGAGATGGACCTTGAAGACACTGTGCTAAGAGTAAACAAGCCAGTTAAAAGGACATATGCTGTCTGATTCTACTTGTCTGAGGTAGTGAGAGTTGTCAGACTGTCTGGGATGGAAATTAGAATAGTTGGGGTCAGGGGTGTGGAAAGAGAAAATGGGGAGCTACTGTTTATCAGGAACAGTTCTTCAAGATGAATACAATTCTGGAGATGGTTGATGGTGATAGTCATGAATATTCTCTATGGAGTAATTGTACACTAAATATAGTTCGGGTGCTAAATTTTTTGTTATGCAAATTTTACTGCAATTTAAAGGGCTATCTCATCCAAAAAAATTTTGGTTCATTCTATACCTTCATATTCTCTCTTATTTCCCTCTGTCTTTTGATTTTATCTCTTTTTATTGCACTGTATGCTTTCATTAAGTTTACATGAATATTTTCTACAAAAAAATTTTGTAATTCTTCTTTTAAAAAGTTGGCTATAGACCCAGGGCCCTGGCAGAATGCATGTAGCTGTGGGCCAGTCCCTGGCCAACTCCACAACCGTGGATGTCGCATTTTAGATCAACCACTATCAACTTGGAGCTAGCTCTGAAGTTATTTCCCCTCTGTGTGGGACTGCAGACAGTGAACCTGATGTTGGGCAAGATGAAAGCCTAGAATACAGAGTGGCCTAGAATACTTGATGGCCTAGAAGAAGAGCCACGTCACAGAAACTGAGGCAAGATCTGTGGAGAAGGAAGTCTAGATGATCCAACATAGCTGAGTGGGGGAAAGGCCACATCAGAGAGATTCAGAAAACATCAACTAACAACACAAAGAGGAGGAGAAATTATCACAAATGGCAATAGACATGAGGTGGGTTAGACAAAGACAATGTGATAACCAGGTCTGAATTCTGACTTGAAGATTCTAACTCAAAGAACACAAGGTTAAATATGGTATGGCATCTTTCATTTGTATGATGCTAAGTACAAATAAAATAAAGGATGGATAGAAGGGGAAAAGGAGGTAAGTCTCTTGTAATAGGGGAATAATCCAGAAACAAGGATGAGAGGTGCGGAGGAAGGAATGAGTAGAATAAAGATATGTCATGTATGGGACCTTAAAGCCCCAATTATGTAAACATTCTGTACTGTAATGTAAGCTAAGATTCATAAAATCAATACAAATGAAAATCAGGATAGGAGGATTAGAGGGGGTGGAAGGGAAGGGGCAATGTTTTGAAAAGCAAGCTGGTAGGTACCATTCCCTGGGATTATTGTAAACTGCATGTATTGCAAACACGTACTCATAAGATCAAAGATAAAAAGTTGAATAACTAACCAATCCATAAAGGTATTTAATAAAAAATTTGCATAAAGAAACTGATCAGAGATTGGTGAAATAGAACAGTACAAAAATGAGTCACTGATTCCTCAGAGTCCTTCATACCTGAGAGCCAACTTTCTGTTAAAAAAAAATAAAAAAAGACATTCAGCAAAAGTCATCTGCTCCTTTAACAAAGTTACGGGCTGGTGGTCCTTGTGTATAATTTGGTAGACCCTGAGCTGACCCTGGAGCATTCCTGAGGAACCCAGCTGAGTGTTGCAGCTCCAGAAAGCCAATGAGAACAGATGTCAGCTGCCAGGGTGGAGATGAGCTCTGTATCCTGTCCATCTTCTCGTCATTTCCGTGGTCTGCCATTATATTTTGTTCTCGGTGGAACTCAGTGAATTTGTCAACTGACAGAACAAGTGTCTCAGTAGCATGCATCCTGATATGATGATGCTGCTGAAAATATAGGAAGCAGTTAGTACTGTGGATTCCAATCACAATACTTTCCTGTTTGCTACAGCTTGGATCTCAAAGGCCATGTGTTCAAAGCTTGGTGCTGTGGGAGTGATAGTTCTCCACAGGCAGGCTCAGGGGGATATCCTTTGGCCTTTGGAGGTGTGCCAATGGAGAAGAGAGTGGAGCTTCCTCCTTCTGGCCATCTCTGTTTTGTTCCTGACCATGAACTGAGTGGTTTTGCCCCATGACTTACTCCTACTATGATGTGCTGCCCGGTCACAGGCTCAAAAGCAGTTAGGTCCATTAACCATGGATGGAAACTTCAAAAACTGTGAATCAAAGTAAACCCTTGTTCTTTGGAAGCTTCTGATCTTAAGTATTTGTAACCCTCTAGAAAGGCTGACTGTCACAACTCCCTGCACACCTCTGTCTGGATAGCTCTTGCTATGGAAAGAGAAGTTTCGAGGAGGAGGGAAATACCCTGGCTGGGGACAGCGCTGCCTAGGGATCTGCACAAGTTCCCTTCCTGCCTGGGATGCTCAGCCATGTATCTTCCTCTCTCGGGCCACACCCTAGCCAGAAAGAGTCCAGCTGCTGCTGTCCATATCCATGTGGCTTCCACTCCTGTGCTATAGGATCCTCAGAATTTGGCTTCTGTGTATTGATGTGCTCAGCAGCGACTTAATATTGTCTCTGTGAGTTACAGCAAAGCCGTTTGCCTAACATTACTTGAACACAACGAAGCTTTCCCTGGGTGTGTGCGTGAGAGCTGGGCATGAAGTGGCCCCTTGTGCTTTTTCTCATTAGTTCATGTTCATGCATATTGGCTTGCTCACATCCAATGAAATCACTAAGGGGAGATGTGGGGACCAGCCGTGTGCATGTCCTGGTGGGCACCCAGCTATCCCAGACTTGCTGTAATAGAGTGCATGTTTAGAAAGCCAACATGTATGCTGGAAATGTCCAGGGAGAGGTTTTGGCCCCTGGCCTGGATGCTTTTCCTGACTAGTGTAGAAGGGATTTCAGGATAGAAAGGGCTTCCACATGACTCTCATGAAATGGTCACAGCTGATCTCTAGGTGAGACCAAGTTAGGATGTTCACCTTAGTTGAAAACAAAGAAGGCACCTCTTTCAGGAAGATAACTGGGTGGTTCAAGGAGTTTATAGAGGAGTTACAGACATTTTATTACCTGTTTACAGTAATATGGTTCATCAGCACAGCCAGAGGAGAGTGTTGTTTGCAACCTTTTCTCTAAAGAGCTGGAGATGCTGTGTCTGGTTTCCACACTTCCGTGTGTTGCCTGAGACGGCAGGGTCAGCACGGTCTGGCTGCTGCACACAGGTAGAGCTCCTGTCACTCAGTGAGGGGCTGCTGTGGGGCTTCGTCAGTTACCCTGTGATCTGGGTGCCCCTTGAATCTGACAGGCCAGCCTGGAGGCGGCCAAAGCTGAGATGGAGGTGGAGAGAGGGGAGCGGGAGAGGGGATGCCAGTCAGGTCCCCAACGAGGCTGAGGCCCTGTGGCCTGATCGTGTCATAGCTTCATGATCACCACACCTCACTGCCTGGGTCAAACAGGGTTCTGGGTCACAGGGAAGGCTTAGCAACAAAAAATCCTACTCTGCTTCCTCCCTGTGCCCTGGTCCTGGCTTATGTCATCTGACCTGGGGAAAGGTGTATACAGATCCAGTGGTGGCTTCTGGCCATCTGGTCACAGGCAGTGGACTGAATATTTCACTTGTACTTATTCAGTGTATCATCCCCTCTTTGGCTCGGTGACATTATCTCTCCATTTCACAGATGAGACCAGGAAACTGTGGAAGCCACAGCTTGATGGTGACGGTCCAGTCTGAGGAAGCATGTGATGGAGAAGGAAGTAGGCATCTCCCCACTGCCGTTGTTGCCCCCTTGAGAACAAAGGGGATTCTGGAGATCTGAGGGCTCTTGTGCCGAGTGGCTCACTTATGTCACCCAAGTTCTATGACAAGAGTATGTTCAGATACAATGGCCAACTCTACCACCTGCGCAGGAAGCTCCTACACATTGCTGCGTCTGCTATTTTGGGAAAAGTCACGGCCCATAGGCTCAGAAGATTCTGTTCAGAGGACTGACATGGCAAAACCCCATCCACTACCCTCCTAAAAAGAAGTTGATTAATTTACTGTAAAAATAGTTAAATTGAGTTCAGCTATAATTCTTGGTGTTGCATTACTGCTGGGTGACAGAGCGGATATGTAAAATAATTTACCACTAACTTTTTTATTTTTGAGACAGGGTCTTGCTTTTGTAGTTCAGGCTGGCCCTGAGCTCAGCCTGGAACTCACAGCAATCCTCCTGCTTCTGCCTCCCAGGTGCTGGGATTATAGGCATGAGCCACCATGCCTGGCACTGTGGTATGTGGTTCTGATTGCTGGTGAGTATGAGTCTCCACTTCCGGCATTGTTGTATGTGGTTGTATGGGCCCGTGCTCTTGCAAGGCAGGCACTGGAACCACTGAGCTAAATCCTTGGCCCTACCACTAACTTTTAACTGTGTGTGTGTGTATGTGTGTCTATACACAATTCTGGTAGAAAGCAAATACACCATAAAGATTTCAACAAAATGATAATCACCCCCCAGGACCATCTGTGGTCCAACACAGCAACTATAGTTAATAGTAACATATTGGACATTTAAAATTTTTGAAGACCAGGTCTGTAGTAAACAGGGGAAGGGAACTAACTAGAACTTTAAGTTCTAGTCTCCTGTGAGTTCACGGCACATGGCGAAGTAATTAATAATTAGGCAGAAATGAGACTTTGAGAAAACTGAGCTTGGGTCTGATCCATGCTACTCTGGGCGGCAAGGACGCTGGACCCCAGCCTAACATACCTTTTATTATCTACATTCCAAAATACCCGGAAAGGCAGGGCCACATCAACAATAGTCCTAGAAAAGTTATGTAGATGAGGACTCTTCGGGGCAAGGCAGATGTCAGCAATAGTCCTTGAGAAGGGGGAGATCCGGTGCAGTTCTGCCCTGAAGCATCACAGCATGTGGGACTATTGAGTCCCTGTTGCGACTAGAGGTGAAGACAAGAGTCAAGTCCAAAGTCCTGGTCAATTTTGACCTTGCAATTTCCAAACAGGGTGATTCCCAACACAGGTCTTAAATATTTCACTGTCTCTTGTCTCTGTCTCATTCTCACCCACAAACACATGAGATTACTGTGTAAGGTAACATGTTAATTAGCTTGTTTGTGGTAATCATTTCACACTGTGTATATATATCAAAACACTCTGTTGTAAATAAATAAATAAAAAAAAATATAATTATATATAATTTTATAAATATATATAATTTATATATAATTATATAAATATGATATGTATAATATAAATATGTATAATTATATAAATATATATAATTTTTATGCTGGGAAAAGTGATAATCAGACACTAGGTGACTGCTTTTTAAAAATTTTAAACATCCTATTTTGTGGGGTCCCCTGTGGCTAAACAACGCCGGCTCCATAAAGGAAGTTCAAGGTGGCAAGTACACAGCGGGCCCCTCTGGGCCACAGTGATTAAGGGAAAACAGAGACAGAGACTGCCCCCTATAAGACTGGTTTGGGGCGGTTGAGAACAAAGAAGTGGGGCTGTATATAAGTGCTGAGAGTGCTGGCAATAAAGGCTTCTCCACCATTTCATCTCCACGTGATGACCCCCGCCCATGGTTCACTGCCAGATGAGAGGCCCTCGGGAACAGGACGCGACACTATTTGCAAATGAGAACAGTCCAATTACATAAATTAATTGATCTGATTTTTAACTTTCACCAAATTAATTGATCTGATTCTTAAGTTTCACACAAACTACTTCATGCTTTGTTCCAGTATGAAAACATTCAATTTAATGAGTAGGTTAGGAGCCGGTAAAAATCACAGCTTAACTTTGACTTGTGACAAAAACAAAGACATATTAAAAATAAATTTTATTTTATAGCAAAAATTATGGGGTTTTTTTGGTCCCTTCTAGGATTGGGGAATTGAACTCAAGACCTTTTCCTTGCAAGGGAAGTGTGGTACCGCTGAACTCTAAAGCTTCAGAAAACAATGTTTTAAAACAACAACAACAAAACCTTCTTAAGCTAAAGCATAATATATAGTTAAGCAATTTGATACCTGTGTCCATTACAACAACAGTTTAAAAACTGAGATTAGTTCCGCTGCATTATCTGAAGGGTCTAAAGTATTTATGATATATATAGTTTTGTTGGCCATCTGGTTATATATATATATATAACTATATATATATATAGTTTTGTTTTGTTTAGTTTTTTGAGACAATGTCTTGCGTTGTAGTTTAGGCAGGTCTTGAACTCACTGTGTAACTCAGGCCAGCCTCGAACTCACAGCAATCCTCCTGCTTCTGCCTCCTGAGTGCTGGGATTACAGGTGTGAGCCACCACACCCAGCATTGTGGTATGTGGTTACCAGGGATCAAACCCCGGCCTTTGCACTTGCAAGGCAGGTGCTAGAACCACTGAGCTAAATCCCTAGCCCCTAAGGTATATTTTTTCATATTACCTTTTCTTGCTGTAAGGAGAACAAGAAAACCACAGAGGAGAGATGACTGTATTCCTGGCACTGAAGCATGCAGGAGGCCCAGAGGGCTCACACAGCCTCTCTCTTGACCTATTAAAACAAGCCTTTCACATCTAGCAAAGTTTTGATTTTCAAAAATAAAAATGGTTCTCTATCCTGGCTCTTCAATGTGGTTCACAAAGCTGGGAACACAGAAATAGGCAATCGTGACTTGAATCTTCCAGTGTTAGGAACATTTTAACATTATTTATGGTTTGCCTGGCAGATTTGTTCTTTTAAAGAGAAAAGAGTGAGACCAATTAATGATCAAAAATAGCTTATGTTCCACACAGGTAATGTTCTATAACGTTGTGAGATTCTTTCTCAACCGGTGCCGGTGGGGGATGTAATCTGAATAAGAGGAAAAGGCAGAAGCGGGCTCCATCTCTCTGTGTTTCTGGGTCTCTGGACACCTTTACAGTCTCTTATTGACCTCAAGCAGTCCCCAGAGGACCTTCCATTAGGCCTGAAGCGCCTTTTAGCTGCACCCATTCCCAACTCTGCTCTCTGGCCTCGGAGCTTATTGGGCGGCAGAGGGCTTTAGAAATATTGACGTTTTAAAATGCTGATTGTGTCAAAATAAGATCAGATGTAATTTGACAGTTGCTTTAGGGTAGTGGTTAAATCACACGGGTGGCTCTGTACAATTTACCCTTTCTCTCCCTGGATTCTGTATCAGTAAAGCAATTTGCTAACAGTAGCTTCCTTGTGAAGCTGTGAGGGAATAATTCAAAGGTAAGAAAATTGCTCAGAACAATGCCTGTGCGTGGTAAGAATTAGAAAGACGAGCTATTTCTCTTTCTCTTTCCTTCTGCCCCTGCCAAGAAGGATTTTTGAAGCAGCCACAATTACTGTACTGGCTTCCTCTGGGGTCCTCCTTTATTACCCATGGTGCCCTGTGCTGATGACCACACCGTGGATAGGAATCAGCAGGGGTGCACAGGTGCTGGTGGAAGTTGGTGGGGATGGAGACAGCCTGTCCTCCCAAATCCTCAGCTCTCTTATTTCAACGCTGGGTGAAGTGCTGGGAATTCTGTGCACAACTTATGTCTGTTGAGCTTCTTAAAGCCACCTGTGAAAAGGCAACGATGGGATTTGAAAAGCTTCACGATGTAAAATTAACCACAGGGAAATGCCAAGTTCTCATATTCATGAATGCATCACATAAAAATAAAAAAAATACAGACGGAACTTAGCCTTGGGCCATCTTTCCAGTTCTGGGGCCCTGCGAGGGTGGGCGTGGTTAACCAACAGTATGTTTCTGGCTGAAAGCAATTGATCAGATCCGGAGTGAAAAGCACGCAGCCGGCTTTGAATTCGCTTAATTCAAATAACTTATATCAATTTGTATATGGAATGCTAATCAGTTTTTTTTTTTTAATTCTCCTCTTGCAGAGTTGAAAAAAGCATTCCACAAGGCTATTACTGTGCTCCTCAAAATCTACACTTATGTAAAACTGCTGAAAAACTGAGAAAGGAACGCAAAACAGAGGACAATCCTATGGAGGTGGGGGGTCAGAGGGCAGCCGCATGGGACAGAAGGAGGCGGAAGCAGCTGGTAAGGCACAGGCCAGCCAAAAAGGCCCCATGCTCACAGCCCTGAGGTGCTTGGCTCTAGCAAACCCAGCCCTCACGGGTCCCAGAACTGTGACGCCAGCAGCTTGCTTTCCAGGTGGCATTCTCTGGCTCCGATCTCTGATCTTAAAGCAGTAGCCAAGATTTCCATAATTGTCGCTTATCCACCGCAGCGTGTTTTCTTGTGACGCGGGAGATATTACTTAAATTTATTTGAGCTGTTTTCGGCCAATTGTTGTATAAGTCTGAGGTGGCATTCTTGGTTCATAGAGCAACACAATTGCTGTGTGTATTCTTTGTAGAGAAATCGGGAAGGAAATGGGTAAAAGTGTCATGGACCATTAATAACAAATGAGGCAAAAGCAATCTTGGGTGCACATTTGCACATGATCATTTGTATGCCTCTGCAGCAGTTGGGTCTAGGTGAGTGTGTGTGTGTGTGTGTGTGTGTGTGTGTGTGTGTGTGTGTGTGTGTGTGTTCTCTTACAGTTCTGCTTCTCTACCACAGGCTTCTGCAAATCGTTCCCTTCACTCCTGGGCTCTGGCACCTGCCCTGGTATAATGATATTGTGGCCCTGAGCAGCACTTTCCCCCTCTTTGGATCTCAGCTTTTTCATTTGTAAAGTGGGATTAGATGGTTCCTGAGGGTCCTGCACACCTTCAGGCCTCACAGTGCAGGGGTCCTGCTTACCCACTCAGCCATGCAAAAGCTGGGATCACTCCCACAGCCTCTGTGGGGAGCTGCTGATTCAGAGTCTACCTGCAACTTCAAAGGATTTCTTCTTCAGAATCGAAGCTTTAGCACATTCCTCTCAGCTGTGGCATCCCACTCTGCATGGATAGTGGTGCATAGGATGTAACACTTTATCCTGTAGTTGCAGCTTTAACAGAGTGAAGTGAGAGCTCCTTGAAGGCTGGAAGCTGGAGATGGCCCAACAAGGCAGTTTTGAAGGCCCAGGTGGTCTGCTGCCATTTACAGGGCTCGGGTTCCTCACCTGGAAAAGGCACAGCCATCTCCTGACATCTGCCACTTGTGTAGACCATCGTCCAGTGAAACAAGCAGACACGCTCAGTGTGTGTTCAGACACCCAGGGGCAGGCTGGCCTCCCAAGCTCCTGGCTTCAGATTGGTAGGAGAGGTATGGCCCTCTGTCCCTTGGCAGGGCTGAGTCTGTCCTCTGACTTCCGGATGTGCGCTGAGACTCAAAAATGAGATGTCCTGGGCCGGGGAGTTAGCTCAGTGGTTCCGGCGCCTGTCTTGCAAGCACAAGGGCCCGGGTTCGATTCCCTGGTAACCACATAACAATACTGGGTGTGGAGACCCCATGCCCAGCAGCAACCAGTACCACATACCACAGTGCCGGGCGTGGTGGCTCACGCCTGTAATCCCAGCACTCGGGAGGCAGAGGCAGGAGGATTGTGATGTGAGTTGGAGGCTGAGCTCAGGGCCTGCCTGAACCACAAAAGTGAGACCCTGGGGGCCGGGGAGTTAGCTCAGTGGTTCCGGCGCCTGTCTTGCAAGCGCAAGGGCCCGGGTTCGATTCCCCGGTAACCACATAACAATACTGGGTGTGGAGACCCACACCCAGCAGCAACCAGTACCACATACCACAGTGCCGGGCGTGGTGGCTCACGCCTGTCATCCCAGCACTCGGGAGGCAGAGGCAGGAGG
>PVIR01005094.1:0-55664 GCA_004026965.1 Petromus typicus | reverse complement strand
GCCAAAAAAAAAAAAAAAAAAAAAATGAGATGTCCTGTGATCACAGCCCTTTCTGGGAACCCGAGAAGGCACAAGCTTCACCTCCTGACCTGGGGATTGACTAAAAGACACAGGTATGAAGAGGACAAACTGTTAGCCTCATGACTCATTAAGTTATCTTACAGGATAAGAGTTACGTGGTGTGGGGATTCGCCTTGACCTGACCGAAGCTGGCTGGAGCTGGAGCCATCATGGTGGCTCCTGTGTCACCCTGGCCAGTCAGTTTTCCCAGCAAACTGCTAATGAACAAAACCATTAGAGTGTCAGGCAGAGTTTTATCCCTGGACTGTGGGGCTCTGAGTGCCAAGGAATATCTGTTTGTTAGCAGGAGGCAAAGCAGAAGGCTTCTAGCTTGGATGAAGTCACTTTTATCCTGCTTTCTTTGTAAAGCCAACATCTCTGCCCTGAATAATGGAGAATCCTTTCATCTGGTTGCTACCTCGGACCACACAGCTGCAGTAAGTCCCCTGTAAGTTGTACTCTGAAATCTTAGCTCTTTCTGCAAAGTAAGAGGGTTTCAGCTACACACTGGGCTGTGTAGTGGCTGGACAAGGCTGGCCTGTGCTGATGCTGGACAGGCAGATGGCCCTGGTATATGAGGGTGCTGCCACACATCTGAAGGTACAGTATTTCTTCCCAGAGCACTTACCTGAGCTTATTAAGAGAGTCTGAGGCCAGAGGGTGGCAGGAGCCCTTCATAAGGAAATGTCAGGAGATGAGGAATAGATGTCCTTTGGGCCCTTTGACATCACCCCAAGTGCCTTTGATTTCCTACATGCTCACCCAGCTGCTCAGCCCAGTTCCACTGTGACCCAGGATGATCGTGTGCATCTGTGATGTGTGTGTGTGTGTGTGTGTGTGTGTGTGTGTGATATCAATTTGATGCTAAGAGATTCCCTGAAAGACACACTTCCCCTCTCTCGCCCAGGCCATCTCCTTACTGGCTCCTCCTGCACCAAGGGTCTCTGGACGTGAAAGTCTTGGCTTGAAGATGAAAGCCAGGCTTGGCTGGGCTGGAGTTCACCCAGGCTGCTTTATCATGAGTCTTCCCTTGGCCAAAACCACAAATCAGTCTACCACTGCCCACATCTCTACATAGTTCAATCAACCCATAACCGCCTGCCTCTCTGCTTGCTTCAACCAATCTGCGACTGACCTGACTCGTACAGTTACATCCACTGCCATTTGCTATATAAATATGTATATCTTGCAATAAAAGTGGAAATGTTCTGGGAAACCTTCCTGGAGTTTACGTGGTGACTGTGTGATCATCCTACTGGTCTGAGTTTCTGTTAACCCTAAAAGCACAACACCGGCTCACCTTGGTGTTCTTACCTCAGCCTACTACTGAGTCATTTTACTAAGATTTTAAAGGCCCAGCGACAGGAGACAGGATAAAGGAGATGTGTTTTGTTAAAAAAATAAAATAAAATGGAATGTTATGCTGCCATAAAGAATAATAAATTTGAGTCATTTATACTCAATTGGATATACCTTTGAGGGCATACTCCTAAGTGAAATAGATAGGTCACAGACGTGTAAATACCATATCACTTCTCTGGTATGAAAAACTGAAGGTGTAAATGAGTTCTAAAATATATGATTGATAGTATTGTGAAATAATAAGAAAATATTCAAAGGGAAAATGAGGGTAAGGGAAAGCAATGGAAAGAAACAATTTGATGGTTAAAAAAAGCAAAAGGAGCTTATGTATATAGGGGACAGGGAGTTGGAGGGAGGGCAGGGAATGGGAAAAAATGAGTATCAAGCTGTGTCATATACTGGTACAAACCTTCAATGTTGAATGTGATTAAAATGTATATATAAAATGTCCAATAAAGTCAATTTAAAATAATAAAGGGAATGGGATAATTCTATGCCATTAAACCTGTATATTTTTATTGATATGAAAAGCATGTTCCTTCTCAAGTTCTTCATTTGGGATTTCTGTTTGAAAACTTCCATATTTATGTTTTTGCTCTTTGATCTGTGTTTGTTCTGTTTCATGGATAATCACTTGTGTGTGATTTTTTTTTCTGAATGTTTGGAAGTCATCTGTCCTCTTCTCATGCTCAAGTGGTTCTTTTGATAAGATTAATATAAGCTTTAATTTCTTGACTTGTGAGTCAGGGTATCTGGTAGTAGCTTTTGACTATCACGATGAGGAAAAGGTGCAGAAATTCTGCTTTTGTGTCTTTCCATTATGCCTCATGCCTGTATTTTGCTTAACTATGTGACCCTTCTTATGTAATTTGTGCTATTTAATAACATTTCTGTGTCATTTCACTTCATAATCACAGGTCCTGTAGGGTTGGCCTCTGTTATCTAGGGTTCTTATCATACTTTCTCCGTTTATGTCCTACTTTTTTGGAGACCAACCTGTACTGTTTGTTTGTTGCTCTTTTCCCCTCAGACAAAGGTTCACACTAGGTAGTATTTGAGTTTCTCTTTATGTAAAAATTTGATGTTAGTGAGTTAGGGATAAACAATACGGGGGTGATATTTTCAGTACAGTCTTCTTTCCGTAAAACCTCTCTAGCTTGGGTCCCCATTCCCGTCACTGAACTTTGCTGTGCAGAGTGTCTGTAGCCCTCTAAGCTCTTCCATTCGAAGTTGCTTTTGGTTCCTCTGCTCTTCCTGGCTCTTGGGGAAGAGACTGGAGACCATAAAGATGAGAGGAGGCATTCAGAATGCTCAGACTCCTGAGGTGATAACTTCAATATTTTTTGATTTTTCAAAAAGAAAAAAGAAAAAAAAGAAGGAAGAGAACACTTGTTTTTTCTTGCTATATATATGCAGATAGAAAAGATCTAAAGGAGAGGAAGTAACCTAGGACCATCAACAGATGAATAGATAACAAGGAAAGTGTGACATAGACACAGTGGAGTCCTACTCAGCCATAAAGAAAGACAAATTTGAGTCATTTGTAGGAAAATAGATGGCCCTGTAGACTATAATGCTAAGTAGAATAAACCAGACACAAACAGTTAAATATTGCATGGGCTTTTTCTTGTATAAGAAACACAAAATACAAGTTAAAGAGTAAATCAAAAGAATGATGGTGAGAAATAAGGAGGTAAACTTTGTGGAGATGGGGAAGGGAAGTAAAAAGGATTAAGATGTGATGTGTTTGTCTACCAGTTCCCCGGATGATTGTGTATGATTGGGATGATTGTGTATAGCAAGCATGCTAAGAAAAAAAGCTGCAACAGGAAGAGAGACATGATGATGTAGGAGAGACGGATGCTGAGTTCTCGGGATACCGATGAGAGGTCGTGGCTGTGGGAGAACAATGGGATGCTAGAGACCAGAATCCTGGCACGTGGCGAGGGAGGGACACAGCTGTCCATGGGGTGCTGGGGATGTGGTATAGCACAAGGTCAGCTGGGACAGGGAGACATGGAAATAAGAGGACAGATGTGGGGTAATTTTTAGGTGGCATTGGATCTAGGTGGAGGAGGAGGCCACCAAACCCAATGGGAGAGCAGATACATCCCGAGACAAAGAGGGGCACGCAGCAGTCCAAAAGGAGGCAGAATTTCAGGGAAAGGTGTGACCAAGAAACCACCGTGCTTTAGAAAGAGCATCGTTGCTGCTGGAGTTGCTACCGGAAAAGCAGGGGCCTGGAGGGTCGGCAGCTTCCGGTCAGAGCAAGTTAGATGGATTCTTCCTTAAAATAGCTTACGATTCAAGAGGACTCCATGAATGAGGGAAAGCATGGCTAAGGATGAGATGCAAGTTCAGGGAAAGAGCGAAGGCCAGGGGCGTGACGGCTGCGTGTACATGGCCCTGTGAGCCCCGCACTGCGTGTGACAGACTCAGCCAGCTGACATATTTGCTCATATTTTGAGGGAACCTCGAGAAGTAGGTCAACCTTACATAAGGCAAGGACGAGAGACTCAGAGATTACGGAGAACAGATGTCAGCTTCAGCAGCTGGGCAGCTCGATGAGGTGAAAGAGTGGAGAGCGGATAATGAGCACTGTGCTTCCTCCTTCATGGGAGACACGTGGTCTCAAAGGAGGAGAAGAGGAAGAGAGCCCGAGTCTCCTCAGACCTAGAGGCACCCTGGACAATTGGACAGAGGCTGAAGAGATGGTTAAAAATAGGAGGGCGGAGGGGAAGGGAGGTGTGGGAGGAGAGGGAAGAGGAGGATTAAACAGCCGAAATAACAGGCATTTGGTTCTCTGCCAGCGGGTGTCTCCTGAGGTTGTCCATCTGGAGCACATCAGGCCTGTGCAGGTCACGTCCGCCGCTCAGGATGGGAGCTCGCTGCCTTTGTGCCTGCAGAAGCCTCTCAGCTAACTCGCTGCCAGGGATACCACCTTGCCAGGAGGCATTTCTGAGTGGACAGCAAGGAAAACTTCAGTATGTTAAGTAATACATTGTTGTCTCAATGTGGGCCGTTTCTGAGGGGTCAACCCAGTGTCGGAGCTCTTGTTTGGGACCGACGTACTCATGGATAAACCTCAGAGGAAAAGTCCATTCTCTGTTTCCTTTAGAGGGCAGCCCTTATGCTCCCCAGCTTGTGCTTCTGGGGAAGGCGGCTGAGTGAGCCTGGGCCCATCCACAGAAGGGACATCAGACTGCTGACAGGTTTGCTGGTTAGTGGGGACTTTCATAAGGAGCAGCATCTGGAACTCCACCCCATGTGGAACCATAGAAGGGTCGGAAGCAGGGACAGGAAACGTATGATGGTGACATCACTGGAACCTGAGAAACTTCACTCTTAGAAACATTGTCCCCTGGACGCACATGTTTTCAGGATGCTGCTTGTCAACAACTGGCAAGAAGCTATGTTTCCATGGGATTTGTCAACAATAAAACTTAGAGGGCTGAGGATTTAGCTCAGTGGTTCTGGCATCTGCCTGGCAAGCACAAGGTCCCAGGTTTTATTCCTGATAATCACATACCACAATGCCGGGCATGCTGACTCACACCTGTAACGCTTGTAATCCCTGCACTTAGGAGGCAGAGGCAAGAGGATTGCTGTGAGTTTGAGGCTGGCCTGGGCTACATAGTGAGTTCAGGGCCAGACTGAACTACAAAGAGAGACCTTGTCGCAAAATTAAATTAAGTTAAGTTAAATTAAAATTTAGAAACTACACACTGTAGTGCAGAAAGTTTTGGACTATGCTCTGTCTCAGACTCATCCTGGCTCTTGGCTAAAATGCAGATCGCTGGGCTCCACCTTCAGAGTTTCTTAATCAGTACGTCTTGCCTGGAGCTGCAAAGTGCATCTCCAGTAACTTCCCCCAGGAGCTGAGACTTGTGTCCCCAGGAAGAAAGCATGAAAGTCAAACGACATACCTGAAGAACACAGTCCGAGGGTGCGTCTTTCGTTCCCTATGCATCTTCCCTCCAGGTGCTCTCTGGCCAGGGTGGTTTGGCTTCTTGGGTGACAGTGACCGGTGCTCTGCAAACTCGAAGTCCTAAATGGCCGCGGATCCTCACAGGGACGATGGGGAAGCGGTGTTTATAAGCTGCGTTGGAAACTGTGCAGCTTGCACAGTGTAGAAGGCGCCTGAAGGGGGCGACAGAGGGATGGTGAGCGCGGCTATCGCACCCCTCCCCACGCGTTGTTTCAGCAACTGCCCTTGCTTAGCAGGGTTGTTGCACAAAGGATCCTCTCTGTCCCTGAAGCCACGCACGCACTGTCTGGCTGTGGGAAGGGATTTGTCCACTCCGAATTTGAGCAAAGGCAAAAAGCAAGCTTGCACAATCCCAAACTGCAGAGGCACAGAGAGCACTGGGCTGAAGGGCTCTTCCCAGACCCGCTCAAATCCTGGGGGTTGGCGTAAATCCTGAAGGGCCAAGCTTCCTAAAGTCAGTGACACTGGATGGGTGGCCGAGTCAGTTTTTATTTGCCTCTGAAAATGTGCATCTGCTTTTTCCTCCACCTAAGCGTAGAGTAGCTCATTACCCTTGATACCTGGCCCACACCACCTGGGGGCGGGGGTCCCAGAATTCAGTTGGCCAGGGACCTCACTCCAGATTTACCTAATCAGAGAACCCAGGGTGTGGTGTGGCTGGCTGTGTTTTAATACGCTCTCACCACTCAAGCAATTCTGATAAATGCAGCTTCAGGTTTTGTTGTTATTATTATTGTTGTTGTTGTTGTTTTGCTGAGATAGGTTTCACTATGTAGCTCAGGCTGGCCTTGAACTCATGCTGTATAGCCCAGGCTGCTCTCAGACTCATGGCCATCCTCCTGCCTGAGCCTCCGGAATGCTGGGCTTTTAAGCAGGTGCCACGATGTCTGCTTTCAGCGGGCTAAGATGAGAGGTAATGTGGATGCTTCAGTTCCGTAATTTCCTTTGACTACAGGGTCTATATTGAAACGATGCTTGTTGATCTTGACTTCTGCCTTACTACAGGGTGCTATGAAAAATGTAGACCTCTGGCAAATGGGAAATGAACTAAAAGATGGAGGGTAGGGGGAGAGAAGAGGAGAAAGACACATAAGAAATAAAATGTGTTGTGTGCATGTACCAGCTACACCCAATATATGTATTCATGATGTACTACAAACCCAAAATAAAAATAAAATGAAAGGAAAAAAAAGTGCTGTAGAGGGAAGTTTATAGATGATAGATATTCATGGACACAGTTCTCGAAGACTCTCGGGTGTGTGTGTTGTGTGTGTGTGTGTGTGTGTGTGTGTGTGTGTGTGTGTGTGTGCAAGCATTCATATGTCTTAACATGAGATTCATTGTCTGCTCCTGACTGATTTCCTGGCCCACAGCTGGAATGTTCTCATTGTATCTTCACACGGTGAGGGTTCTTTTCCATTTGTTTATTTTTTTGAGACAAGGTCTTGCTTTGTAGTTCAGGCTGGTCCTGAGCTCATTATGTGGCCCAGGCCAGTCTAGAACTCACAGAAATTCTCCTGCCTCGGTCTCTCAAGTGCAGGGATTACAGGCGTGAGGCACCATGCCTGGCATTGTGGTGTATGATACTAACTGCTGGTGGGCATTGAGCCACCCCTCCAACTCCCCACCCCTGTATTGTGGTATGTGGTTACTGGGGATCGAACCCAGGCCTTTGCACTTGCAAGGCAGGTGCTGGAACCACTGAGCTAAATCTCCTGCCCCACAGTGAGAATTCTTCTCTTTCTTCCTCAAATTCTCAGACCTTCACAACACTAGCTAGATTTTGAATTGTGTGACTTTTGGAGAGACAAACCTTCAAGCCATAGCAACTTTACTGGAGATCGCCTTTACAGATGGACGCTTGGCTCCACCCACAGGGGCTCTGAGCCAACTGAGACTCGCCTGGCTGGGACATGGAGACTTGCTGGCAACCTCACTGGCCCTTAATGACTGTTAAGACAAAGTCAAAGGAGGAGCGGGGAGCAGTCGGCTCCTCTGGCTGACCAGCGTTTGGGCCCATGGCAAATGGCACCAAGGCTAACGACACCACTTTAAATGAGCTACTCCTTGTTTGAAAAGCGGTTTCGGGGGCCCTTGTTCACTTTCCCGGAAGGAATAATTGGTGTTGTCTGGCAGAACAAGGGTTCAGGTTCAGGGGAGAGCTGGTTCCTTCTGCCAGCCCCGGGTTCCTGTCTGCTGCCTCCAACTAGAACTGTGTTTATTTTTTTGTCTTTGGTATTTTGACCTCTTTAATCTTTCACCCTCTTCTGCTTAATTCTCAAATTCCACTTTATCGTTTAACCTGTGAACTACATACAATTGGTTGTCATGAAAGACAAAGTCTTAACTCATTACTCGGATGATGTTTTAAATTCCGGAGAGGACCAGGGGCTGTGTCCAGAACCCGTGGTCAGCGTACGGGGCCGCCCTCCAGGACAGTCCCTGTGCCACACACCCCCTCCGCAACGGAGCAGGGCTCACACCTGCTTTTGGGCATGCGCAAAGTAGAGCTGGGTTGTTGACTTCAGCCTTCCATGACTTTGGGGAGAATGCTGCATTTTTATTTTCCTACTCCAATGGCCTTAGCATCAAGGCCAGGATTAGGTTGCTCTAGTGAGCAAAATAAGTTTTCTTGAACTGCAAAATGCATACTTTGTTCTTCTGGAAAATAAACGTATTTCCTGGCATAACAGTGGGAGAAGAAATTGACTCTGGAAATGAATTAAAATAACACCACTGCCGCTATCACCACTAACAACAATAAAAAACAATGCTGCTCGAAATTGTATAGAAAATGAAAAAGGTATCAGAACTGGTACGTAGTGTTCTATCGAACGTAAAGCAAAGTAGTGTCGGAGACACTAATTTATAAAAGGGTGAGCGATATAATCAGACATCCCCATTCTTGCAGTTTAAATGTAACATAAATGCTACATTTTTTTAAAAAGTCGACAGAATTATTGGCCACATGTCTGTTGTTTTCTGTTTGTCCGTTTTTGCTGATTCATAGGTTTGAATCAATGCTTCTTGTATAAAATTATTTATCAATGTCCGAAAATAAACGTGGTGATTTTTTTGAAACGCTCTCGTGAAATCACTTAAGGGAAAGGTCCTTCTGCCCAGGCGGTCTCCCCAGGGCCTATTAACCGAGTGTGCCCCTGCGCCTGGCCCTTGGTTGTGCCTGCCGAAGGAGCAGGTTTTTAGTTTAGGATCTGAAACCACAGGGGGGATTAGGTGGCTAGCAGCGAGGACGGTGGGTCCTGAGAACGATTTTGAACAAAAGAACCCGGCGTCCTTTCAATGAAACTGTATTAATTCCTTGACTCTCAGAGCTTTCGTAGCCCTCCTCCGTACCGGGCACGGGCAGTAGGTGGCACAGCGCGGCGATCCGAGGCGGCCAAAGCCACTGAGGCTGCCGCAGCGTTGGCACTGGCAGGGGTCGGGGCCGGGGCGGGGCGGGGCGGGGCGGGGCCGGGCTGCGGGCGCGCGCGGGGCGCGGGGCGCGCGGGCGGCGACGGAGGCGTCACGGCGGCGGGAGGAGCCGCAGCCCAGAGCCCGCCGCGGTCCTGCGCGAGCCGAGCCGGAGCCGCCGAGCAGACTTGGTCTCCCCAGGTAACGACCTCCCTCCCCGCGGGGACGCGAGCGGGTGGGTTAAGCCGGGGTTGGCGGGAGGGAAGCGGGCTGGATTTCTGCATCCGAGGCGGGGCGGGGGAGCCCCAGGCTCGCCTCGCGGCGTCTTACTCATTACTAGGGATTCCTTCCAGAGCAGCAGTTTCCGTTTGGGGAGATTCTGTGGTTGCAGGTGTTTCTGGGGAGTGCAACTGGGTTGGATGGATTTAGAAAAAGTCCCCCAAAGATGCAGTTCGGAGCGAGACGAGCGCAGAGCAGGCTGAAGGCTGCTTGCTTCTCCGGCTCGGCGCGTGTGCATCCTCCGCTCCCACTTCGCGTCTCCTGGGCTGGGGAGACCGGGCTCGATACTGTGTTTCTCTTTCTTCAGAGCAGGGCTCCTGTGCGTTTCCTCCGCGTTTCGGCGGAGGAGCGGCGAGGCGCTGCACAGGGCCGGCCGGTCGGGCTGTGGTTTCGCGCGGTGTCGGGCTGCGTGTTCCCGCCTAGCCCGCAGAGTAGCCGGCCGCTCGCGGTGCGGTGCCCCGCGCATCCCCGGCTCCCCGAAGGCTCCTTCGGCCTTAAAACTCCCATTCGTTTTCTAGGGGGCGGGAGTGTTGGAGAGACTTTTCAGCTAGAAGCCGAGGAATCGTCTGTTCCGTCCACGGGAAACGGAGAAACGCAGCGCGGCGTCCGGTGCTGGAATTGGGGTCCCACCTGCGGTGGCACAGCCTGGTTTCTGAGGCGTTTTGACCGAGCGGCCCTGGTTGTCTTTTTCAGACGGACTCGCCCTGCCTGTGTGAGAATCTAGAATAGCAATCCGAACTTTTCTGGGTTGGCTTTAAAAATAACTTTGAAAACATTTTCTTTCGGGGCTGTTTTTCTAGGTAACAATAAAAGGCGGGGATATTGTAGATCCAAATGTGGTTCTTTTCCAGTAGCATTTGGATTCGAAGAGGTGGAGTAGGAGGGAGAGACAAGGGGAGGATAAAATTAGAAGAAATTTAACAAATGTGTAAGAGAATCCTACTGGATTTTTTGTTGTTGTTGTTGGCTAAAATTGCAAATTGTGCCCAAGACTAGCTGTCCTATCTCTGGAGATGCAGGGTAGGAGCTGGGATGCCGGAAGACCCTGGTGCATCTTAGGAAAGCAGAAGGTCGGATAGCTTGGCATGCGGTTTGGGGGATGGCATTTCACTGGGTCCCAGGGCCATACTCCCCGTGAACAAGGGAAGCAGGGTGGTAGGCAGGGGGCAACTGCGATCTGTAGGAGCGAGAGGGGAGGGGGTGGGGGGAGCTCCTCGGTTGTCCCGCACAGGGGAATTGTGTGTGCAGGCTTCATGCAGGAGCCCCCAGAATCCACTTTTATTGCTGCGTTAATAGAGTTGTTCCTAAAAAGAGACCCAGAAAACCGAGACGGAAGCCGAGCTCTGGAAGTTCTCATCGGCAGCCGCAGCAGAGCCACCTCAGCACGAAAGGGCTAAGGGCAGCTTTCATCCTCCTGTCAAATTCTTGGCTTCATGAGAAATAGCTATTTCGGTGGCGGTACACGGTGCATGTCTTACTACACGATTAAAATGTTTGAAAAAGCATGGGGACTTCTTTTATCAGGAAGAAATTGTACCTGCGATAATAATATATTGTGCATTCTTTTTGTTTTGGTGCCATGGTTGAGATATTGAAAATTAACCTATTGACTTTGAGGCAAAAACCATCATTTCCCAGCGATGAATGCAGTGGACTCCTGCACCTAAGAAATTTTTTTTTTTGCTCCAAACGGGAGCAGTTGGTTGCCTGAGGGGAGAGGGCTGCCCACGGGTGGTTTTGAGAGAAGAGGTGCTGGGCTGTTAAGTTTTAACTCAGCCTGTGTCTTCTGTCGTCTCTCCGGAGGAGGAGGGGGCTGGCTCTGTCCACCAATCATCTGCCTCTCTGGTCACAGTATTGACTGTGGACAGATGTCTCTTTCAGGGTTGAACTGATTTCTATGATATTAATTGGTTTTGACCATGATTTCTCTGGGAAAACAGCTGCTCTTAATCAAAAGGGAAGGTGATGGTTTTGGTTTTGTTAAATTGCTGACGTTCTTTGAGAAGTTAAATGTACTGACACCTGCGTGCACATTGAAGCATGAGTTTTAAATTATTTAATTGCTTCCAAATATATATTTTTTTGTTTGAATCATGTGGCACACAAGCCTCTTATTGGCCAGGTAAGGAGTCTGTAAAGTGCCTGGAATAAATGTTTCCTTATTCTCTTCCTGGCTGTCACACTGTAAATTTAGAAAAGAGACCTTATAGCTTGGTCTGTAGTACAGCTAAGTGTTTTGTAGAGCTGCACTGTCCAAAGGAAGGAAAATGTGTGAGCTACATGCATAATTTAAAATATCCTGTGAGTCACGTGACAAAAAGGTAACAAGAGAAAGACATTTTCTTTTTTTTTTGAGACAGGGTTTCACTTTGTAGTTCAAGCTGCTCCTGAGCTCAGCCTCAAACTCACAGCACAGCAATCCTCCTGCCTCTGCCTCCCGAGTGCTGGGATTACAGGTGTGAGCCACCACGCCCAGCTACATTTTCTTTAACCTAGTATAAACCCAAAGAGCACAAAGGTAAGCAGAAGCCAGCAACCTGTTAAAGGTGTAATCCGCCCAAAACACCAATAAGATATTTCCTCCCTTCTCTGCATATTGAGTCTCATACTTATAGGGCATCTCAGGGTGAAATAGCCACGCTTTGAATACTCAGCAGCCTGCGTGGTCAGTGGCCACTGTACTGACCAGCACAGGTAGTTATCACCAGTCCATGGACAGAGTAGTTTAAAAGCTAAAATGTTAGGAGCCTCTGCCAACTAAATATTTCCAAAAATAAATGTACCAGTAGAGTCAAATGGCTGAGACTTATGTCCTTCCCTTCTTTTGCCATTAACTCGTTGTGTAAACTTAAACCTTTTTATCAACCAAACAAAGGACAGAACCAAATACTTCCTGTTACTCTATGAAGAGTAAACCAGTGGATGAATTTACCTGCTGAATGGAGGGCTGTTGTAGCTGGAAAAAGAGGAACAGGTGTATCTTGGGTGTCACCTTCTTGCCCCTTATTAGCTCCAGCCCAGGAGCTGAGGACCAAGCTGAGCGACAGAGGCCCCACCTCATCAGAATCATTCACTTTTCACATTTTCTCAGGGAAGTAGCAGCAAGCCCACTGTGAAACCAGTGAGTGGCTAGCGGGTCATGGTTTCCTGTATGGCTGGTCCTGGTCCACAGGTCTTCGTAACATCCTTTATTGGTGCAAGTATTTTCAGTTTGTGTCTGTTTATTTTGACACTATTATGTAAAAGTTGTTGATGTGTAATGCTTATAATAGACCCATGAGTACTGCCTGGTTTAAATACAAAAATTAATAACGAGTTTAATGAAGAGATGTTAGTTTCTTTACCCAGTCTCAGCGGCCAAGGGGTGCTGGTAGTGGGCACCATTTCTATCCTAGGGCTGTCTCAGAATTGGGTGGGAGCATGAAAGAGAACAGTATTTTGGATAAAGAAATTTAAAGCATTATTTTTCTGAAGCTAATGAATGTCTAGAATTACTTTTCTGAGGAAATGAGAGAATGTGGGAACTTCAATTAGGCCTTTCCACAACAAACACACGCACAGAAAGTACACACTGCAAACCCACCATACACAAACACATCATTCTTCGGCTTATCCACAAGAGTCCAGGTGCTGGGTGGAGCTCAGAGGAGTCCTTGGAGGTGGTGGAGGGGGGAAGCTTTGTTTTCCTTGTCATCCTTATATTTGTATTTTTTTCACTGGAGCACCTTTATGACTTGTGAATTTAGGGATTTTCCCTATAGCTACCACTAAGTAAAAAGGAAAAGTTATCAGAATCCAGATCTTTGCCCCCAAAGCCAGGCAGAATTTACTTACCTGTGTGTGACACTGAGAAATCCACCTTCATTAAAAGTCCCACCAATGACATTTTGTTGTTTTAACTAAACTTGGGTTTGTCTCTCCACCTGTATAGTCACCCAGTGCCGAAATTCTATACAGGTAAGGTCGCTCAGTGATTATCCTCTCACCTGTGTGACAGTCCCCTGAGCTTTAAAGGAAGGGTTCTATGGAAAACTCTCCTACGTTTTAAAGGACCAATCATTTGCTTCTCTTTTGCAGCCTTTTATTGATTTCACAGTGTTCGCCTTTTAGACTCCATGGTGGGTACCAGAGGCTAGGAAGAGTGGGGGAGGGAGAGATGTGGAAGAGTTGGTCAGTGGGGACTAGTCTGCGGTTGGGTAGGGGCACCATATTGTCCGAGAGGGTGGCTGGAGATAACAGCCATGGACTGCAGGCTTCAAAGAGATCCAGGAAAATACTTGGAAAGTTTCATCCTAAAATAAGAATAATGGAGGAGAGAGATGTGTTTAATTTGACTTAAACATCGCACAATGCACCCATGTATCAGAATATCACATTACTCTGTTAATGTGTGCAATTTGTGATTTATTAAAGTATCAGTTAAAGTGAATTTAACTGAAAGTTAAAAAAGAATCAATGAGGGCTGGGGACTTAGCTCAGTGGTATTTCACTTGCCTTCAAAGAGCAAGGAAAGTCTTGAGTTTGATCCCCCAAAGGTAGGATTAATAGGAGAAGATGAAATATGAAGCTAGCATTGCCATTTAATAAGATCTTTGTAAATGTTTTCTGGAGAAGTTTGGGGCTGTTGAGTGACAGAACTATTTGGGTAACCTCAATTTTGAAAAGACCCCAAATTTCACAGACTATTGCAATAACCAAGTGTGTTCTACAGATTCTCCCCAGTAAGTTTTAAGACATTCACAGACATTACTGTGAATCTCCTCTTGGTTCTTTTATTCTTTTAAGTGCTTGTTGACATTTTTTTCCATGTACTTGGACAGCAATTTCAAGATGTGGAAATAAATGAGTTTGTCGGGAAAAATATTTAAACAAAGAATGAAAATGTAAATATGGGGGAATTTTTAGTGATTTCAGAAAGGGCTGATCCTAACCTGCGGTATGAACAAGGGATGTTTTGTTAAATTGGTTACAAAAAGATTTTAAATTTCTGTGAGAAAAACAGCTAACATCCAAGGACAGTTACTTGCAAAATATTTTAGAGGAGATCTGATATGCTTTCCAAGTTCCAAAGCCACTGTAATGCTGGAGGGGCTCGCGGGGTCCACACCCTTTAGTCTTGGGGCTGGGAAAGGTGCAGTGACAGATACTTGGCTCTTGTGTGTGATTTGACTCCCAGAACCATGGAGAAGAAAACAAAACTCTGAGACGCTGATTCAGCATATCTTTTTTTGTTTGTTCGTTTGTTTTTTGAGATAAGGTCTTCCTGTGCTGCTCAGTCTGGCCTTGAACTCACTGTGTAGTCCAGACTGGCCTTGAACTTGTGGTCCTTCTGCCACAGCCTCCTGAGTGCAGGGACTACAGGCATGTGCCATCATATCCAGCAGCTGGGCTTTATAGTGGCCGTTAAGCAGTCTGGAAGCTGCTACCTTAGTCTAGTGGAAGGTAATCCTTGTAAACTGAAGAGAGATGAGAATGCACAAGTTTCAGAGATACACAGACGTCTTTTTACACAGAGAAAATATGCTCAGCGTTGCCCAAATTAAGTAAATGCAATGAAATCAGTAATGAGAAACCAAGGCCACATTGGAAAGGATCAGAGTTTGATTATACCCTGCTTTAAGCTAGGTATCAGGAGATAACAGTTATACCCCGAGGATAAGTGGTGGAGAAGTTGGTGGTGATTTTAAAAAGCAGTGGGGAATCCACACAAAATTTAACATGCATATGCCCTTTGACCCAGCAGTTCTAGTTATAGGAGTTTTTTGTTGGTGTTGTTCTACAGAAAGACTGAAAAATGTGATGGGCTATTTATGCATAAAGTTGTTGATGGAGCAAGACATTCCTCAGTACAGTCACAGGTACCTGAAAGAAACATACTATAGTCCTAAATACCTGGATGTAGATAAACCCATAAGAAATACTGTTGTATTCCTCTGTCTGTCTTTCTGTATGGGCAGCTGTCCGTTGGCATCTCATGTTGACTGCCTGCCCTTTCATTAGGTCTGGGTCACCATGCTGGTCAGTACCTGTGACCACCCATCTTGTCACTCACAGGTTTGCTGTCTCATTACCAACCGTCTTTTCCACATGACTAATGCTCGTGGCACAGAATTTTTTATGGCAGTGGAGACACTCGTAATCATGGGTTGATTGCCATTTTCAATTAAAGTGAAATGCGGTGCCCATTACATTAACACATTGGAAAAATATTCAACATTATCTTTAAGAATTTTTTTCCTTTGGCATTTCCAAATGCTCCAAATGAGCCAGAAAACATATACAGTTATGCACTACAAACTGCCTCACATCATGATTGCATTTTTCAAACAGATATGATATAGACTTGAAATACTGCCTGCAGTCTTACAGATCACTGTGAAAAAACTTCCTTTTTCTACATTTTAGAAACCTCTTTCCATTGCTACTGGCTTGGACTCATCTGTGTGCCTCTTCTGTTTACTGTTATTCCTGTGCGATGTATGACAGTAGGTTATTGAAGGCCCGGCTATACGCCATAGGACATTTCTGAATAGCTGTCTCATTTTCATCAAAACCTATCTCTTCTTTCTTTTCCCACAAAGCCATCGTGTCTTTTCCTCTTCTGGGCTATTAGAACTCAAGTACCACGAGTTCGAATGTGAGTCCTTCCACTTACTAGTTGTGTGACAATTCACTGTTGCTTTAACCAGTCTCCTCATTTGTAAAATGGGACAGCTGCTTCCTAGCTGGAGAGTGGACGGGAGGTGGACTTGTCCAGAGCTTTTGATTCCTGCTGTTCTTTGGATTCCTGGATGGTCTGGGTGGCTGCTATCTCATCAGCATTTCTGCCAGTCTTCCTTCTGTGTGTCTCCGATTTATGCTTTTCTCTTACAGCCTGGCAGCAAGCCTGTTGTCTAATAGTTGTGCTTTGCTTCTGGATGAAATCTGTCCTTCAACCACGGCCCTTTCTAAGCCACCCAGTGCTCAGACTTGCAGATTAATCTTAATGGACTCATTTTGTTTCCTGCACATTTTTCTCTCTGGTTTGAGCCAACACGGACTGTATTTTATATCTGTTTAGTGCATGCTCTTTTCTTTCTTTCTTTTCATCTCTTTCTTTCTTTCTCTTTCCTTCCTTCCTTCCTGCTTTCTTGTTTTCTCTCTCTCTTTCTTTTTCTTTCCCTGACACTCTTCCTGTGTTCTTTGAGCACATCTCCCTACAGTAACACTAATACAGTACCTGAATTCACACCATGTTGGATATGAAAGAACCCTCCTTGCTGGGCACTTTTATCTTCTAGCATCGAGCTGTTCCTCCATGTAAAGCTTTCCAGGTGACTTGGCCTTGCCGAGAAGACTGCTGAGAGTTACTAAGATACCAAGAACTGTGAAATGTTCTTGCAGATTCGAGATGTGCTGGCTGCTGTCCCCTCTTACAGAGTAGATGGCTAATCTTCCTAAAGTCCACAGAGTGGGTACAAGAACTTACTCACTTGTGAGCAGCCGGTAGCTTGCTTGACTCTTGTCATGCCATTGGCCTCTGACATCCGTGAGTGAGCTCTGGGCTTGTCAAGGACACAGGCCTCCTGAGTCAGGTGTCGTCAGGTAACTTCACTCTTTTGGATCTACTTAAACCATGTGGCCTCAGGCACAGGGGTGTCATTTGGGGGTAGGAAGCCTCTCCCACTCTGGAGGGACCAGTGCCAGCATTGTGATGCTCTAGATGCAGAAACCTTCAGACTTCCTTAGCCCAGTGAGGCACCTGGAACCACCACAGATACCAGAGCTGTCACAGCACTGGAGAGAGAAGGCCGGACATCTGTGCCTACAGTGTCCTTCCTTGAGACATGAAGGTTGACCTGTCCTTTCCTGTCTGTTCATTGGAAGTGAACTACAGATTCACTCCCGTGCTGAACAAACTCTTTTTTGCACACTTCCACTGGGCCAGGCAGTGTGCAAGCCTTTGTGAGACAGTGGGAAATGGAATGGGTAAGACGCCTAGATGGACCTTTTATAGAATGGAAGTAAATACAAAATTTTTAAAAAGTAAGTTATGTAGTATGTTACACAGGGATAAGTGCTTTACAGAAAAAGAACCAGAATCCCTCCAGACTGCCAGGCTTGAGGGTGAGACTGTCATTTGAGATAATTAGTCATTGAGAAGGTGAGTATTTGACGTCGACCTGTGGGGGGGGCCCAGGGTGAGCCGTGCAGATGTGCATGTGGGGGAGCAGCCAGTGCAGAGATCCTAAGGCACGAACATGGTGGATATGTCCAGGCCCAGGGGGTGGTGATCGTAACTGGAATGAAGTGACCAAGGACCAGAATGCTAGGAAGTGTCTGTGTGGGGCACAGGGCCTGTATGTTAGGGCCCAGTCCCAGGAGACAGGGCAGCTGAGCAGGGGTTGGAGCACATAGGTACATGTTCTGGAGCCTAGGGTGAGAAGGGCCTGGAGCAAACTGGCTACTTGGGCGCTCTGCCACAGGATCCAGGTGAAGAGGAAAGTACTCTGGGAGCACGTGGGGATGGGGGAAGGGAACGAGTATCTTTGAAGGTATTATTATTTTTTTGTTTAGTTTTTTTTGAGACAGTGTCTTGCTTTGTAGTTCAGGCTGGCCTTAAACTCACTGTGTAGCCCAGGCTAGCCTCAAACTCACAGCAATCCTCCTGCCTCTGCCTCCCAAGTGCTGGGATTACAGGCATGGCTCAGCATTGTGATATGTGGTACCGGGGGTCGAACTCAGGACCTTGCACTTGCCAGGTCAACACTGGAACCACTAAGCTATATCCTTGGCCCATTGAAGGTATTTCTGATAAACACTCCTGATAGAGTAGATATACAGTAGAAGACGACTCAGAGCCGAGGAGAACCTGAGGTACTTGGCCCAGGCAACTGCAATGTTGGAGAGGCAACTGGGCGAGGGAGAAGAGGCTGTAGGGGACTTTGCAGGGTGACTGCCCTGCACACGTCATACGCGGGCTGTTCCATGGCATTCAGAGCTAGTGAGAAAAAAGAGAGGCTCATCTGCAGTTTAGGGGAGAGGTGCCACCACAGATGTGGTTGGAGGCTGCGGGCATGTGTGTGATGTTTACAGTAGTGAAAGCCAATGTTACTCTGGACAAGTGCATGGAGTAGAAAGAGCTGAGTAACCCGGATGGGGTATGAGCTCACGCCAGCGTGAAAGGTGATGTCATGGCTTCCATCTCGCCACTACCTCAGCGCAGTGTCCTTAGCATGCTTCGAGGTTGTAGCTGGAACTTCTGCCCTAGCACACTACTCTTGCCTTTCAATTGCCACAGTCCTTGCAGTGGTCCTTTTACAGTGTAGGTCCCAAACTGTCGTCATTCTGCTCTGGAACCCTCTAGTGTCCCTCCATCCTTCTCAGAGTTTAAACTGAATTTGCGCCTTTGCTTACAGGCTCTCTAGAACTGCCTGGCCCTGTCCAGCTCTGCCCGTTTCCGTTGAGGGCACCTCTCCACCTCTGAGCCTGCAGACAAGTGTCTGGGTTCGCTCCTGTGGTTCCTTCTGTCTGGTAGCTTCCGCATCAGGTATCCACAGGTTCATATCAGCACCTTGCGCAAATCTCTGCTCAAAGATCAACCTCTCACAGGGTCCTAACTGGGTCTCTCATCACCTTGCATGCTCGGGTATATTCTTGACTTGGAAGATGTGTCTTGATCAAAGGGATCCATGTCCCTGGAAATCTTGCATTTGGAAGCCCTTGAAAATGGTTTAAAAATGTGATTTTTCAATTTTGCAGATAGGAGAGAGTCTTTCATGTGTTTGTCTTGATGTATATGCATTGCTTGGGGAAAATCCTCTGATGTCTGAGAGATATGGCTCCAGGATTCCCGGAGGATCCCAGATCTTCAGAGTCCCAAATCCCTTATCTACGACGGAGAGCTGGACACTATGTGCATCCGCTCTGTACTGAATGACGTCTGTATTATTTATAATGCCTCATACAATAATGCAAATGCCATGTGAGCAGCTTTCATACTAATTGTTTATGGAATAATGACCTAGAATTGAAAAATCTTAACACGTTCAGAATAAACAATAAATAAACACAAAAATTTTTTTTTCCTTGAAGAATTTTAATCCATGGTCGGCTGAGTCCACGGACTCTGATGTGTAAGCCATGGATATGTAGGATCAACTGTAATGGCATAATCAGCTTTACATATCTTTCCACAAAATGCTTTCTCCCTGGGATGATTGCTTTTGCAAGTAGGTACATGTCTGTCATGCTTAAAATGTTCCCTTTATGTTACAAGAATGGATGGATTGTGTTCAGTTTTGGAAAATTTGTACTGTTTAGTGTGCTCCAAAAAGCCTCTTGTCAAATAGAAAATGCTAACAAGTGTAGAAGAGTCGCTCTTCTGCACAAAAGGAAAATGCACAACTTGATGTAATTTTTCAGCTCTTCTTTCACTGCTGCGAGATAACTAGTGAACCATCTGATGGTAGCAGGAATTCTCATAGTTGCTTTCCATCTCCGTGTAGAGCATTTGAAAGATTATGCTGCATTTTAAAGTTCACACTGCTGTACCCAAAAAAGAGACTATCCCATAATATCCAGGAGCTCCCACCTACTTTTGGCTTTAGCTTTGTTCTTGTGACAGTGTACTGCTAAGTGATAGTCAATTTATTTCTTTCTGATTGGGTTCCTGTCTGTGTAGTTTTTAAAATCAGCTGACATTGCCATCCTGTGAGTGGTTCCTCTCACATTTTTTAAGATCACTTTGTTTCCATTTAGCTTCTTGAATGACTTTATTTACTCCAGTAAGACTTTGTTGGCTCACATGAGAAGATGTGTTTTCACAGCAAACACTCAGCGTGTGCAAAGGACCTGTGTGTTCTGCCCTGATTGTCCCTGTTGATGCCTGAGTGAGACACTAGAGTTAAATGCACAGAGAAATATTAAGAGAAAGGTGTATGTTCCAAAGCGTCTTATTATTAAAAGAGAATCATTCTAGCAACTAACAGATGGGCTGAGGTGTATTTAAAATATGTAGATGTTTACCCAAATTGCCCTTCGGTGTAACTTTCGACATTAGTTTTTTTTTTTTAACCCTTTCAATGTAGTTCTCTGCCTGTAAATCTTTCTGTAGAATGTTAAGGAAGGAATATATTAAAGTTTGTGTCTTATTGTTATATTTTATATTGTGGCCTTTTCCCTGTGAATAAAAAACCTTCAAAAGAGGATTCTAGGCATTTTCAGTAATCCAAATTTAATTAATTTGGTGACACATTCGATTGAGTATATGCTATTAAGCTTTGTGTAAAAATGTGTATACATTATTTCATGTGGTGGAACAGTGCAGATCAGCCATTGTACAGTGGGAGCCAAGAAAGTCAGTTTTTATTTTCTAGTAAACATGTTTAAGCAAATAAAAAGATGCAGATGAAATTAATTTATATAGTATATTTTAACCTCTATATTATCATTATTATTTCAATTTATAATTACTATCCGGATTATAGGTGAGATATTGAACATATGTTTGCAATCACTTTTTTTCATTGATTAAATCCACAGAGTGAAGCAGCCAGTACACCTGGCAGCCCAGGGCTGGAGCTCAGTTTGAGACACTGAGGCAAAAGGGATGGTTTTCCACAATCAGCAGTCAGGGCAATTAGGACCAGGGTGTAGGTGTACATTTTACTTGATCTTCTTAAAAAATCAGGTTCCAGGGGCCTCAGAGATCAGGATAGAACTTTTTTGTTTTTATTTTGCAATATGGTTGATGAAAGAGGAATATCTCCTTGACCAGCACTGCAGACTAGGTGCACATTATGAGTTTTAGCTCTCCTTCATGGATTTACTGTTACCGCTAAAAGTGTGGACACTCTAGTCACATACATTGGTATTATAGTAAAATGTACAGAACAAAAAAATTTCCCGTTTTCAAACGTAGAGTTCAGTGGCAATAAGGATTCTCCACCCTGCCGGTCCACAGCACTTCCTTTTGGAAAACTGAAGCCCCACCCCCACCCTACAGCCACTCCCATCCCCCTCCAGCTGTCCCTGGCAGACACACTCTACTTTGTGTAGCTGTGAACTCAGTCACTCTGCGGATACCTCTCCAAAGTGAAATCAGATAGTGATTTGTCTTTTTATCCCTGAGTTACGTCATGCTGGAGTGTATGTCACAGTTGTTTTTGTTTGTAAGGCCGAGTAATATTCATTTCTGTGTATGTACTGTATTCTGTTTGTCTACAGTGTTTGTCTTTTGCTGGGCATCAGGGATATACGGATATGCTATGGGATGTAAGGCAGCTGGGAACACTGGTGAACAGATGACCTGTTAGGCCCTAGCTTGCTACTCTTTGGGGTATATACCCGGAAGTAGAGTTGCAGGATCATGTGATATTTCTGTTTTTTGCTTTTTCCACAGAGGCTGCACCACTTTTGAGTTCCACTGCAAAGCAGAAAAGTTTGTTTCTCCACATCTTTGCCAACATTTGTTTTTTTTCTTTTTTTGAAGTACATAATACATTAAGTGGTTGTGATGTGGCATTTTGATTTGAATTTCCCTAATAAGTAATGATGTTGAACATCTTTTCCTGTGCACACTGGCCATTTATGTGTCTTCTTTAGAAAAATGCCTGAATCCTTTGTTCGTGTTTAGTTGGTTTGTTTGTCTTCCAGTTGTAAGAGTTCCTTTTATATTCTGGATACTAGATCATACATTTCCTCTTCTGTAGAATCTTAAGTAACTTTCCCAATAGTATCTTTATTTATTTATTTTTTTTTTTTGCACAAATGGAATATTGTGAAAAATTCAATGAATATTCAATGAATATTGAATTTGTCTCTATTCAATATTCAATGAATATTGAATTTTGATGAAGTTTGATATATTTATTCATATAGAATTATAATCGGTCTTGAATAGCCAAAACAATCTAAAAAAATAAAATTGGAAAATTCATAGATACTAATTTAAAAACCTACTACAAAACCAAATGGTCCTGGCATGTACATAGACATGTAGATCAGTAGGACAGAATTGAGAAACAGAAATAAACTCTGTGTTTAGAGTTGACTGGTGTTTGGCAAAAGTCTTTTTCCCCTCGATAGGGAAAGACTTGTCTTCCTGGTGAACAAATGAGATGGAACCACTGGATATCCACATGTAAAAGAATGCAGGGGGACACCTATCTCATACCATATACAAGAGTTAATACTGTATGGATGGGTCACCTAACTATAATGTTCAAAACCATAAAACTCTGAGAAGAGACATATGAAAAATATTCATAACCTAAGGTTTGATAATGGATTTTTACATCTGACACCAAAAGCGTAAGCAACAAAATGATTCATGGTATTTAAAAATATCTTTGGATATTTAAAAGGAAAGAGTGTAAGGGTAAATAACAGGAAAATGAATGTGGTAATAATAAAGAAAAAAGAAAAAAATATCTTTAGTTGTTATTTGCTAATTTGCAAAATTCTACTTGGCTAACACTAGAAATTGGCCTACCAACATGCATGTATAAAACCCTGTTTTGCAGTCAGGTGATGATGACTGAGACCCCTGCTTTGCACATAGTAGGTCTGTGAGCCATCATAGCTGTCCTGAAACTTTCCTCCCGTATGTGCAAAGCTCTGCTCTCCACTTGTCTTCATGTTTTATGACTCATTTCCCTGCAGGGATTTGCACGCTCCACAGGGTATTGACTAGGGCGACTGTGTTGTTTATTATCGACATAATTTTTCTTTATATTTCCTTTACTCACATGGAAATGAACAAAGCAGCAGTTGGCTAAAATAAGTCAAGATCTGGAGACAAAATTCAGCAGACTTTAAACGAAGGAGGTATTCACCTTGGAGAGAGGAAGCTCCTAAAAGTAATTGGTTGTATTCTTTCCACTCCAAGAAGGTCCTCATTTGGTGGCTTTTATTTCATTGGAGCAGATATCATGCATCTTGTCTCAAGCACCTGTGACCCTTGTGGTTGTGTGCACCATGCCAGCCCCTGCTCTGCTCTGCGGGAGGTTGTCCCCAAGACACTGTGAAATACAGTTCTGGAAAGAGAGTCTTGCCTCTATGGAGAAAGACAAGCCATGGACGCTTCTTTCATAGCCAGAGAAGCATTTCCCATTATCAAATAAATTTTCATATTTGCGATTCCAATTAGGTATTGAAAGAAAATCTTTATTTAAATCATGAATCTGAAAGTGTACATAAATGCATAGCTCACCTAGACACGTATATATTCCTGAAGAATTGATGCTTAGTTGAAAGCTGTTTATTAATTTCTTTTAAAAACAAATGATCAAGTTGTAATATAAAAAGTTGTCCCTATTTTTATTGAACTCATCCACTTTGTATTGTCAATATGCTTAAATGGGCTGTCAAGGGTGAATTTTAAATGTGGAATTTGCTTCAAGTGAATAATGGTTCAATATTACCATGAGGCAAAAGCATTGTGGGAAATGAGGCGACCAGGAACACACCCGTTCCTTGGAGCTCACAGTAAGGTAAGCTGAATCTGGCAGGATAGTTGTGCTTCATTATCAGGTATTTGGGTTGCCCCAAAAGAGCTGAATTCTTCTTTCTTTAATCCTTCACTCGCTTCAACCACAGGAAACCAATAGTTGGGATTCCCAAGTGGCTTGTACGTAGTGGTATTGCGTTTATGTAGAACCTACACATATCTTCATGTATGTTATATACTTTTTTTATTACTATATGTTTTCAGCACACAGTAGTTGTATTTATCGCAAGGGAGTTGGTATATGTGTACTTTACATCATCTGTAGACTATTTATAATACATGATGCAGTGTAAATGCTATGTAAATAGTTGTGATGCTGTATTATTAGACACAGTGGTGGCAAAAGGAGGGCACACATGTTCCAGCAGGCTGTTGGGTCTTTGAAAGCTCTAAAAGGTTTCCCATCATTGGTTTAGGAAATAAGGAGAACAGAAATTGTACATGATCAGTATTGACACATGTTTTCCCCCTTATGTTATTAATCTGGTTGACTCTGTGCTTGTAGAATCCATGTATACAAAGGGCAACTGTATTTGCTAAGCAGGTTCTTTCTAGATTATAATACAGATAAAGACGACAGGTTTGTTTTATCTGAACTGTTCCTTCTATTTCATTCACGTGGACCCAATTTTCTTCCAAAGGCTACTTGAATGGAAACCTTTTGTAACCCAGGAAATCCAAATTCATTTTCCCTAGAATTTAGGACTTTACTTGATTTTCAGTATTGGAAAGATTTTACTTTGAGTTCTTTACGAACACTCATTTTCATATCACGTGCCACTCCGAGGTGGGTAGTGTAGTCCTTTTCCTTAACCCTTCCCTTTGTCAGCCTGTTCACACATGTGAGGTTGACAGAAAAGTGGGAGACTGCGGGGACAGCTTGTCCAGCTACGTTCAAGACAAGGAAAGCCAAAGAGGCTTATTCAGACTCAGCCAAAAGCCTCTCCATTTGGGGTGGGCAGCCCCTGACATTCTCAAGGGAGTCCATTCCAGCCTTCTCTCCAGTCTTCCTTTCTCTGAATGGGAAGCCAGAGGGGGGAAGCCATTGGAGGAGCAAAGGACAGAACAGAGAAGGACTGAAGTGAACAGAGACAGCGGTCTTGGAGGAAGAGCAGCGGATGTCGGGAGCTCTCGCTGAAATTCGGCATGGTCTCATTTCCCCTGGGATGAAGTGCTTCTATAAAACAGAAAAGTTGAAGCCCTGAAACATTAGTGAACATATAAAGGAGATGGTCCTAGAGGAGTGCCATAAAGGTATAATAAATCACCGTCGAATAGAGGCTCTAGACAGATAGAAAATAGGGGTTGGGATGTTGTAATAAAAATTTTTAAATTTTTAAATTTTTAAATTTATTTTTAAAAAGTTGAAAATTTTTCCAAGCTGCAGAAAAACTAGGTTTTTACTTCTTCTCCTTGCTTCAAGATAAAATTTTTTTAAAAATTAAAAAGCCACTTTATATGTATGCTGGTTAAACATTGTCATTCCAAGGTTAGAAAATCCTGACCCTTTTGAAGCTAAGGAAAAGACAACACTGATTTCCTATAAAAGAAAGAGAATTCTGTTGGCTTTGGAGGTCCCATAGACAGTTTTGGATTTCAAGACTGAAAATAATTCTCCATTCTGAAGAACGACTTAGAGCTTGGTTTGACTTCATTCCAGATTCCATCATTTTAGAGGGTTCGAGCTCAGAAATTTGAGATCATACATATTAGACCATTTTCTCTTACCATAGTTAAATGCCTGAGGCAACTACTTTATAAAGGAAAGAGGTTTATTTTGGTTCATGCTTCTTGATGTGTATTGCCCAGGGCTGCATCTGGTGATGCCTGTCTTTGTGGCAGAGTCTGGAGGTGGGACGTGGAAGAAGATCCAAGAGACAGAGATTTCCTACATGCACACACGTGTGAGAGTATATGTCTGCATGTCTGCATTTGCATGTGTATATTCTGGTCTCTGTCCTTATAAAGCCATTAAGATCAAATTATGGTGGTTCTGCCTTTGTGATTTTATTTAATTCTCACCTATTTCCAAACACTCTAATCAGATGAAATGTCTTCTGGTTTAATTTCTCATAATGGAGATTAAATTCCAACATATGGAACCTCAAGGGACATTGAAATCACTTCCAAGCTACAGGGCCAGGTAAAATAAATTTTCACTAATGTTTATTACCAACACATACAGTAGGTTCAAGGACATGGACAAATTGAGATTTAAAACATTGGTAGCTTAGAGTTAGAGGGAAAAAAAAAGTCCAGAATGAAAGGTAAAACCCAAATATTGTTGACAGGAAATAATTTTTCAGTTAGCAAATTTAATAGACAAAAATGACCTTTGCCTCTCAGGGGGTCTAAGCTGTTATCTATTTTTGTAGTGAAAAAATTTCAAAATCCTAAGAATGCTCTTTATTTGTAGCGGATCAAGGTGACCTGCAAAACACAGTTGATTATTGATTTTTAAGCTTTCAAAGAAATTGCAAATTTTATATTTAGAAAACTCAAATTTGGTATATATTTGAAAGTATAATATGACTGACAAAATCAGGCAGTGCACTGTTGTGGTTTGAGTGTGTCCCCAGTATCTGACACAGGGTCAGAAATGCCATTGCCAAGGTCACGTGTGGATGGTAGTGGAGGAGGGAATACTGGGAGTTATTTGGGGGTGAGGTGAGGTCATGAGCAGCCCCACAAGTAAGCCGTGGTGGCTTGCCTTGCTGGCTGCTCACTCTGCACTGCCATGTGGAGCCTGTGCATGCTCAGCAGCCTCCAGGACCTGAGCGGATGAAAAGTTACTCTTCATTCATTTCCCAGTCTGTGGAATTCCATGAAAGCAACAGGAAATGGCTGAAGACATGAAGGATGTAATTGTGTTAATACTGTGGGTAGACATGGTCCTGAATCAATAAGTCAAGATGTTAAGATCTATTATGCAAATCATGAGGACACAATTTAAATTTATAAAGGTGAATGGCAAAAAACAACAACTGATTTCTCATTGTTTTTGACAATGGTCATTTGACAGTGGTTATTTCTGAGGAGAGAAATTAGTGCAGCTGAAGGAAAGGGCCAGGGTAAGAAGAAAGAAGCATTTCATATTCTCCTTATACTTTTCTAAACCAAGTATATGCGTGATGCCGTTTTGTATTTGTTCTAAAGTTTACTTTCATAAATGATTATGCAAATTAATCAGTCAAGGCTTTCTCCTACTCTCAGTGAAACTCAGTGGTTTGGGCAAGAGCAACCATCTTTTTTTTTTTTTTTTTTTGAGACGGTCTCGCTTTGTAGTTCAGGCTGGCCCTGAACTCACTATGGAGCCTAGGCCAGCCTCGAACTCACAGCACTCCTCCTGCCTCTGCCTCCTGAGTGCTGAAATTACAGGCGTGAGCCATCTTACCTGGCATTGTGGTATGTGGTTATCGGGGATCGAATTTGGGATCTTATGTGCCTTGCCAGGCACATAAATGCTGGAATCACTGAGCTAAATCCCCAGCCCAGACTGACCATCTTTAAGACGATCCTTTTGTACTGCCGAGTTTCCTCACCCCATCCTCTTCTTCCTCATCCTTTCCTCTTCCTCACCCCTCCTCTTCTTCCTCACCCTCTCTTCCTTTTCTGCATCCCTCTCCTCTTCCCTCTCATCCTCCTCTTTATCATCCTTCTCCTTTTCTCCCTCATCTCCTCCTCCTCTTCCTCACTGCCCTTCCCGTCCTCCCCCTCCTATGCCTCATACACCTTCTCTCCCTCCTCTTTGACCTTTGACCTGTCTTGTCTGCACACAGACCTGCCGTGCATAACTTGGATCCTTGTGACTCCTGCGTCCTTGTAGATGTGCTCCATGGAGATCTTTACACAGAACCTTTCCCTCTCCTCTCATTCCTCCATGGCCTTATACCCATTGTTCTATCTCCTCTCCTTAGCCCTAAATCACGTTTAAGATGAATTTATGAACCTTTGCATCACTCTCAAGACCTTTGAACATGTTTTCTTCTTCCTGCCCACTCCTCAATATGTCACTTAATTAAAACTGGTAGGTTTTGTCTAAGTGCTGCTATCCAAAAAGCCTTGTTTTCCATTTCTTTCAGAATCATTTCTTCAACCTTAGCACTCTCCTTACTGGAATAGTCTGGGAAAAAAAAACCAATTAGATTTCTCAGTTTTTTAAAACATATATTTTATTTTACTAGTACAATTTTATTTTACTACTACACACTATTTTACTATTACAGACTTTTTATTTACTAGTATGTGGTATATAATGTTTACATTGCTTTTGTGGAGTTGGTGCACGTACATAGCTCATCCTAATTCCTTTTTTCATTCCCTTCTTTCCCTGCCCCCAACCAGTCTCTTGATCCCTTTTCTCTTTTTACACTCCTTCTGTGTTTTAAATTTTGAGGTTTCATTTCTGTGGTACTTTTAAAGAAATATACTCATTGAGAATAATCCAGATAATCGTCTTACGTAACAGCGTGAGGTCAACATCTGTGTGTCACCCACGGCGAGATGCTCAGCCTTTCTCTACCCAGTGGAAGCTGTCAGTTTCAATTCGGTTACTCCACACTGTGATCTGTATCCTCCTTTGGCTTCTTGTATGAATCTGTTCATTCAGTGCATTGTTTCTTGTGGTATGAATCTGATAGAGCTTCCATTGCGGGTATTTCAGTGTTCCCATTGTTTGGAACATATTCATTGTCACAAAGGAACCCGTCCCCACTCTCAGTCATTCCCTATTTCCTCTCCAAGGCCACCTACCACTTTCCTGGGCAACCCCAGACAGGCTTTCTATGTCTGTGCCCATCACCTGTCTGACACTATGGCAAATGCTACGTCCCTCAGGCTGGATTTGAGCTCACTGTGTAACCCAAGCTGGCCTCGAATTTACAGTGATCCTTCTCCTTTAACTTCCTGAATGCTGTGATTGTAGGCATGTGCCACCATGCCAGGCTCATTTTGCTAATTCTTATACTGTGAGAAGGAGTGGGTCCAACTTCATTCTTTTGCTTATGAATATCTATTTGATGAAGTGTCATTTTGTCAATGAATTTTCTTGGGGTATTTGGCAAAGTTAGTTGACTGTGAATGTGAAAATTTATTTCTGGATTTAGGCTGTTGTGTTCATCTGTATGTCTGTCTTGAGTTAGTCCCGTGCTGCCTTGATTATCCAAGCTTGTTGTGAGTTCAAAGTTACACATCTTCTAGCTTGCACATATCCTCTAGCTTTTTGTTTTCATTTTCCTCCAACATTGTTTGATCTGTTTTGGATCTCTTGAATTTTTATATAAATGTTGGAATCATTTTGTCAATTTCCACAGTGGGAATATTCTAGGGCCTATACTGAATCTGTAGATGATTCAGAGAACATTATTGCTTTAACAGTTTGAAATATTTTGGTACACAAACATACACTGTCTTCCTATTTTTTTTTAAGATCTTCAATTTCTTTCAACAACGTTTTATAATTTGTAAGGTGTAAGTTTTATGTTTTTGTTCAGTTTACCCTGGACTGGTTTTGTCTACACTGTTTTGTTTATGTTTTTTAAGAACCCACTTTTAGTTTTATTGACTTTTCTCTCTTGCTTTTCTATTCTTTAGTCCAAATAATGAAATTATTTTCTTAAAGTCATTTCCAGATCGTTTATTGCAATGGTCTTTTAAAAATATGAATGTTGGCATGTGACAGCTTGCAGAATTGGTGGATTTGTTCTAACAGTGTGTTAGTGGATTCTTTTAAAAGCTCACAGCATCTGCAGATTGGGATGGTTCTCTCTTTTTTTTTTTGACTTTCCAGTGTGCCTGACTTTAGTATTTTCTTGCTTTATTTCCATGCTAATGTTGACTAGAAGCTGCAAGGGCAAGAATTTTTATCTTTTTCCTGATCTGAGAGAGGGCACCATAAAGTGTTAGGCAAGCTACAGGTTTTTCACATATGTCCTTGATATACTTGATGCTGTGGCCTAGATCTAAAATATTTCCCTGGGTTTCATGTGTTCAGATGTGGGGCCTAGGTGGTTAGCTGGGGTTGCTGTACTCACTGATGGGTTGATCTGCCTAGCTGAATGTGCTATTGGAAAGTATGACCTCCATGAGGATGAGACCCCTGGACAGCTTTTGCTCTGGCTCCTCCATGCTTCTTGGCTGCTTTAGTCCAGTACCTTTTCTCTGACTTGCCCTCTGCCATCTCATTCTGCTGTGGAGCCAACTAACCATGCACTAAACCCTCAGAAGCTGTGAGCCACATTAACTTCTTTTCCATAAGTTATAGGTATCAAGTGTTTTGTCCCAACAATCAAAAATGACTAATTACCCAAAGAAGTGCCCTTTTACTCTTGGGTGTGTTTGTCGGTGGATGACAATTGAATGTTGAATTTTTGTAACTTTACTTTTTTCTTTGCTTTCTTTTCTTTTCTTTTTTTTTTTTTGCAAATGCTAATATTTTCTTGTTGGTTTTTATTTTATTGATATCATATTATTTAATTTTTAAATGTGAAGGCATCTTTGCATTCTTGGTATAAATCCTGCTTGATTGTGTTGTATGATCCTTTTTACATATATCATAGGTTCAGGGTTATTTTTAGTATTTTATTGAGAGTTTTTGTATCTATATTTGTAAGAGACATTTTTCTATAGTTTTGTCATGATATCTTTGCTTGACTTTAGTATCTGAATAAAACCAGATCTATATAATAATGAATTTTCTTTTCCCTTCAACGTTTTTTGGCAAGTTTGTAAATAAATGGTGTCTTTTCTGTAAAGATTGGCTGGAATTCACTGGTGAAGCCAAATAGACTTGGAGTTTTTTTGGAAGTTTTTTTGTCTTGATGTTCAGTTTAATCTATTTACCTGGGACAGTTCTATTCATTTTTTATTTCTCCTTGTGTCAATTTTGGTAACTTGGGTCTGTTTTATCTAAATTGTCATTCGGTCCACAGGGTTCACAAGAATCTCTTATCATTTCTGTAAGTTCAGTAGTAATTTCTTTAATTTTATTTCTGCCTTTACTAATTCCATGCTTTTGACTAGCATATGGAGTGCTTTTCAGAATCACTGTAGCTATAATTTTATCACTTTTGTTTATGTTTTTTAAGAACCAACTTTTAGTTTTATTGACTTTTCTCTCTTGCTTTTCTATTCTTTATTCATTTCCACTGTACTCCAAAACTTCCTGGATTTTTGTTGGGTTTAGTTTGCCCTTTTCTCTGCATTATTTTAAAATAGAAGGTTAGCTTATTAATTTGAGAAGTTTTTTCTTTTTAAATAAGGAATTATAGTTATAACTATAATTTTCCATTGAATATTATTACCATCACCACCATCACCACTACTACAACACACACACACACACACAGTCTATTATTACCGTCACCACCATCACCACTACTACCTCATACACACACACACACACACACACACACACACACACACACACACACACACAGTCTTTTTTACACTTCCCTGAGCCTTGGGCTTTTTGCTACCTTTTTACTACTTTGCCTCACCCCTCAGCTTGCTGCTCCATTATGACTCCTTCTCTGCTTGGTGAGAATTTACCACAGTCTCTTAGTAGTACAAACCTTAGTACAAATCAGACATTTAGTCTTCTCCTTTCATTCCCCATACTCTACCTCTGGGAGATTTTCATATATGACAGTGCTATTTGTGTACAGTTGATATGCAAATACTTATCATTAACCTGGATCTGTCTGCTGAATTTCTAAACAAAACCCAACCACCTACCAGATTTCTTACGCTCCTTGTTTTACGAACCTGACCTCATTGCAGCTCCTTTCTCCACATCTCCTTCTTTCCTGGCCTCTTGTTTCGATAGTACCAACTACTCACCTGTCCCTTCAGACTAACCCCCAGAGGCCGGTGACAGCAGCTTCCTGCTGTGCCGTGACTATCCACTACATTGTCTGCCTGTTTTCCTTTCTGGCAGGTTATTTCCTCAGGCTGACAGGTCCTTGCCCTTTTCCCTTGGCAGATCCCAGCCCCAAGTGAGGAGTTGCCCAGCGGCCGCTGGGGGCTCTTACCCTGCCTTTCTCTATAGCTTTATCATAGTGTCTACCACGCAGCATGTAACATGTTTATCCCGTGCTTTTCTGCCTTTTACTGCTAGGATCGTTTAGTGGGGGAACACTGAGAGGCACATGATATCTACAAGGTATTTTATAAATGCTGGTAAAATAAATGAGTGCTTCTCAAATGGAAGATGGCTCTTTAGTTAGGGGGCTGGGGCCCAGTGTGGAGTTACTGCCCTATTCCCACCTCTCTGATGCACACTGACCCTCATAGGCCTAGCCCTGTCCACTTTCTGTTCTGTTTTCGCTTCTCTGTTAAAATCCTTTGTGACATCTCAGAGTAGATGGGATTCCTTCAGACCTGTCTTTCAGCACTTGCTATGAAATAATTTATTAAATATTTCTGAAGTAATCTTTTTTATTTCTGTCTGTTCCACTTGAGTCTAGGTTCCAGAGGAGAGGTCTGGTCTTACATCTCTGCTCACTGGTTTCCTGGCCCCTTGCCCAGAGGCTGGCCTTTAGCCAAAGCTCAATAGATACTTATGTCTCTGGACAAATGAGAACCAGAACTATGAGTATTTTGATTTTTTTATGTTTGGTTTTTGCTTTCTATGTTTTCATTGCCAGCTTCACTATGGAGGCATCTCACCGTATATGACCATGTATTGAACAAACTCATGAAGAACATATGCTATGGACCAACGGCCCTTTTGCTGACAGTATGACACAGTTTGTTAAGATGTTTTCTCTTCCAGCCAGATTCTTACACTCCAACCTGGAGCTAAATAACCGTAATTGTAGGTAAGACTGAGTGAAGAAACTGCCTTCCTAGCAAAGAGGCAGGTTTGAGAAACTTTCAGGTCAGATTCTGTTGGCTTGTGATTTTTTTTTTTTTTTTTTCCGAGACAGGGTCTCTCTATGTAGTTCAGGCTGGCCCTGAGCTTACTATGTAGCCCAGGCTAGTCTCAAACTCACAGCAGTTCTCTGCCCTCTGCCTTTCAAGTGCTGGGATTACAGGTATGAGCCACCACGCCCGGCACTGTGGTATGTGATTACTGGGGATTGAATTTGGAACCTTACACTTGCAAAGCAGATGCCGGAACCACTGAACTAAATTCTTGGCTTCTGTGATTTTTTAAAAAAATTCTACATTATGGGACAGTTTGTCAGAGAGTTGGATTTCTGATTTGATCTTTATTATCTAGAGCATTTAATAAACTTAATCAAACTCTTTTCAGGCTCTTCCGGAGTCTTGTGTTGTTAATAAACTTCCTGATTCCTTTCTATTTTCTCTCTTAGCATTCATGCTTCTTCAGTTTCTTGGTAGGCTTAGGATTCCACAGTGCAGAGGAGACCAACTGAATGCTTAGTTGGGCTGATGTGGAAGAAAATTAAAATAACAAAATAAGATGATGGACACATTGGTGGTTGAAGTGTTAGGATTTAAAGTGATGTTCCGTCTTCCAGGAGGTGTGTTCCTTATACAAACTGACATCCTTCCACGGTTAGTTACATTCAATAATTTTTACTGTACTCTGAAAATGATCATCAGTCCTTGTCATAGCACAGCTTCTGAATAGGAAATTCCAAAGTTAGGATAGTGTTTATCTGCAGAAGGGAACAAATTCCATGTTTCATCTTAACATATTATTTGTCTGGTTGGAGGTGGTGAAGTTGCCCAATTCTCTGTTGAATACGCTGTGCTCTTCATTAAGAAAAAACATGGGTAGGATGAAAAATATTTGATGGTTTATAAATGAATTAAGCACACTTACAATTCTCAGAGGAAAAGTGATGTTTGTGATAAACCCTGTTCTACTCAGTTTTGATGACTATGAATAAGTCATTTATAGAGCCATACTGCTAGTCTCAGGTTCTTGTAATTCTTAAAAATAAAGCATGCATGATCATTTGATGTACAAAATAACTACCCATCTGTACTCACATGAGCTGAGTATCCTAGCCCTATCCCTTACTGGCTGTGTGACTGCAGGGATATCACAGTCCATATCCCTTCTTTGTCCTGTTTTGTCACTGTGCAACAGAGATAAGGACCCCAACTGCTTCTAAGGTGGTGAGGTTTCATGTGTTGATATAAACATTCAAATAGGAAGAGCTTCTGCCTCCCCCCGGCCCCTGGACCCCAGCATTTGAGAAGGGAAAAAAATAAAATCACATGTTCTTTTGACTAGCATATGCAGTACTTCAGCTAATCATATGAAGATATTCTGCGATTATTTGTTTGTGTACGTGTGTGTGTGTGTGTGTGTATGAGAGAGAGAGAGAGAGGGAGAGGGAGAGGGAGAGAGGGAGAGAGGGAGGTTGCTGGTTGTCTGACCTAGGATGTGATTTCCTGTCCCAGGTTCTGTCTGTGTTGTCTGACTCTGTGACTTTTCTCTAGGCCTAGGCTCGATGTATGAGCCAACATGCTCAAGGTCAAAGTCAATAAAGACCTACAAACTGATTCCAGTTAGCCACTGCTCCATGGAAAACTGAGGGTGGACCAGACTTCAGCTTTAGTGTAACAGAAATCTGTAATTGAAATCTGAATTGCTCTTGCACTGGAGGAGTGAAAGCCAACTTCACCACTTTGTTTTTCAAAAGTGCTATCAAAGGGAAGCTAAGTGATGGTTTGCAAGTCTTTTTATTATGATTAATTCTCTAAACATGTGCTTCCTTTGCCAGGAATCTCTCCGCGGATAACCAGAGCCCTCAAGATGCCAGAGCAAAGCAACGACTACCGGGTGGCGGTGTTTGGGGCAGGCGGGGTGGGCAAGAGCTCTCTGGTCCTGCGGTTCGTGAAAGGCACGTTCCGGGAGAGCTATATCCCCACGGTGGAGGACACCTACCGGCAGGTGATCAGCTGCGACAAGAGCATCTGCACCCTGCAGATCACCGACACCACGGGCAGCCACCAGTTCCCCGCCATGCAGCGCCTGTCCATCTCCAAGGGCCACGCATTCATCCTGGTCTACTCTATCACTAGCCGGCAGTCGCTGGAGGAGCTCAAGCCCATTTACGAGCAGATCTGCGAGATCAAAGGCGACGTGGACAGCATCCCCATCATGCTGGTGGGGAACAAATGTGACGAGAGCCCCAGCCGCGAGGTGCAGAGCAGCGAGGCCGAGGCCTTGGCGCGCACGTGGAAGTGCGCCTTCATGGAGACATCGGCCAAGCTCAACCACAATGTCAAGGAGCTGTTTCAGGAGCTGCTCAACTTGGAGAAGCGCAGGACCGTGAGCCTCCAGATCGACGGCAAGAAGAGCAAGCAACAGAAGAGGAAAGAGAAGCTAAAGGGCAAGTGCGTGGTCATGTGAAGGTCGCCCGCCCCCGCGGAGGAGCCCCTGCGCCCAGCCGCGTTCATCCCCGTGCACCACCCTCCCCGTCCAGGCAGCATGTCTGAGGCCCACGTGTGACATATTGCATCTGCCCATATCGCCCTCATGTCCCTACCAGGGCGGTCCATACCATGACGCCATCAGCCACCCCGCTCTGGAGTCGCACACCTGCCAGGCGGGCGCAAATCAAATCCAACAGCTCAGGATCCCAGGCCATCTGCGAGCGGTGCCAGCCACTGTGCTTGTGGGCGGCTCTGGCCCTTAGAAGGTGGGAGGACTGGACCCAGGAGAAGGATAAGCGGAGGGGACACATGTCATCTCCATTCCTGTTGAAGCGAGTTTAGCCCGGAACTGTGGGCATCTCTCCCAGCTCAGAAGCCAGTGGCATCTTTGGGGGAGGGGAAGAGGACCAGCTGATCCGGAATGGACACAGTGGTTCCCTTCCGTAGGTTTTTAGCGGACCCCCAAGGATGCGCGTTCCCCATCATTCCCCTGCCCTGCCCCGAGGGGCGACTCTCCTGTAGGTCTAGTTAGCGCACATCTTGTTAGCTGAGTAAAGTACTTACTTGCACTTGCAGCCGTGAGTTCACTAATGTGTGCTCTTGTGTCGGAAGGTTCTTTCGTTTTTGAGTACGAGTATCGTGACATTATTCAAACACTGCAATAACGTCCGTGTGTGTTGTACTGAGGGTTTTAGAAGTGTGAAGTTTCTTTCCTGTGGGCCAGGAGGGTGATTTCTTCTGGCCTTCAGATTTTAAATATAAGCAAATAAAGTAGCTATTTTTAATCCCTTCTAACAGATTTTTTTTTCTCTTAAATAACTTGATTTATATCCAACTGGATAGCATCTAACAAAGGCCATCTGACAACCAGAAGCACATCCATTTTTTCTAAGTGATATGCACATGTATGTGCCACATTTTGCACCTTAATGAAATACTTCAAAACAACTTGTTCAATGTGTTTTTTTTTTTAATTTTTGATCTTTATTGGTACATTACATAAACGCATCATGATTGCACTCCATAATGGGGATTTGTACCAGTATAAGACACAACTTAATTCTCATTTTTTCCCATAGCCTTACCCACGCTACCGCCCCCCCATATACATAAAATTTGTTCCCTTACTTTTTTGTTACAATCTCATACTTTTTCCCCCTTCACCCTATTTTACATTGAGCATTTTCTATTTCACAATATATAACATATAATTGTAGGACTCATTTACATCTTTCTTTTCTCATACCAGAGAAAAGATGCGATATGTACCTATCTGTGCCCTATTTATTTCACTTGTGAGTATATCCTCAAGGTATGTCCATTTAAGTATTCACTGTGGTTTTGATGATCCACCTCTATTGGAAATATACTTCCGGAAATGCATTTAATTATTCGTTCTCTTGCATGTTCCATTGTACGTGTCCCCGAGGAGCTGTTCAATGTAGTAATCATCCTAGAAACGATTATGTGCTGGTGATCATGTGTACATCCTTAATTCTTACCACCAAACGATAGCCCCTGCTGTTTCCTGTGAGTGACGTGGCAGCTGCATACGGACCTGGTACTCCGTCCTAGGCAGAGTCCACTTGGCCTAACGTTCTCACCATCCTGTAGTCTAGTTGGTCTATGCTTCTTGAAAATTCCCACTGGCAGAGCCTGAGTCTTCTGTTCAGGTGGCAGAGTGCAGCCAGCCAACCCGCCGGATTGTCCTCTTGCTCATCCTTCCTCTTGCCCACTCAGCAGGAAGAGGAAGCTGTGGTGCCATGTGGGCCTGCGAATGGGACCTCTTGTCTGTTGGGCAGCAGTGCCAACCCTGGGCAGAGCTCCCATGTTGGGAAAGTTGCGTGTACCACCTGCACCTGCTGTTTTGGCCTCCCCTTCTTCCCAGCTACAGGGCCACCTGGTGCTCTGAAGCTCCTGGTGCTCTCAGTACATCCGGGTTCCCTTTGGCCCCTTCTAGTGCCACTGCCTTGTTTGGTCTCTTCTTATCTCTCCCCTAACTCATCCCAGTGATGTATTTAACACATGGTGAGTGTCTCTGGAATCAGCTGATTCTGTGTTCATACCATCTTAGTTCTCTGGAACAGCCACTCTCTCCAGCTGTACAGGAAGTAGTCTTTAAGAGTGTGAAAGGAGGGGCCAGAGCTTGGAGCCAGCAGGGAGCTCAGACCTGTGACCAGTCCCAGGTTTGCATTCCCAGTGAGATGTAGCAGTGAGCCTTTCGACATCTTATCCTATTTGTTGATATGTTGTTCCTGACTTCTATGCATAGAGATTATCAGATTGTCATTTGTGTATGAGCAAAGTGGAAGAGGCCACAGAACCTCATGACCAACACAGAGGGTATAGATTTAGGCAGGTTCTCTGCTAATATTAAGATATGATCTTCACCTCCCACTATGAAGTTGGTAAGGGTTTTACTGTGACTGCTTCCTGCTGAGCATCCTGTTCCCACCAATCATGAGCCAAGGTTTCCTACATTTTTAACTAGGGCTTTTTCAGTATGTGAAGCTTATAATTACTGGGAATTGAATCTTATTCAGGATGCATTTCATCCCTGCATGTTTCATTCAAGAGTTTGGAGGATGTGAAAGCTGGTGAGACCTTCCCTTGGGGGCTTCATTTTGAGATCATTTCCCCAAAACAGGATACAAAATACTATTGGTTGTCTTAACATCATCCTTCAAGACTTCCCAGCTGATTCGGGGCTTACAGAGTTAGTACATACCATGAGGTCAGATGGTTTTCAATCTTTGCTTGGTGCCATCCCACATGTCTAGTTTTAGTTCTTGATCACATCCTGCACTGTACATGGACACCGAAGTTTTTAACCCAGGCCCAGTAAGTTAGAAACTCAAAATATTGCTTTGAAAATGGCGCTGTGGGATTAAGCATGGAGCTTCATAAGTTCCCTTCTGTCCCCACTGGTCTCCTCTCCACCCAGTGACAAGCCATGGGCATGCATCCAATGCAGCAAGACCAACACAAGAGCAATATTGAATTGTTCATTATATCTAAAATTATATATATATATTATATAATTTATCTTCCTGCATTTTTGAAGTAAAAGTAGTAAACTGTACATATCTATAAGCTAGTACATTTGTTTCACTGTTTGTAATATTTAAGAAATGCTCATTCTTTGTAGAACAAAAAAATGTATTAAATATTTTTAAAAACTGCTCTGTGATACTTCTTTCTCCCAAATTTGTAGTGTGTTTCTCCTACATGAACTCCCTGAAAATCCCCATCTTTCAGGGGTCACATGTAAATCCTTGAAGACACATTATGAAATTCAGTAACCCCCAAAGCTGTGTGTAGACTAAGTATTTGCAGAGCATGACTTTTGTACCTGTGGGATATCAACATGTATATATTTAAGGCATATCTAATGTTATAATTCCATTCTCTATTATATTTTATTTACTCTGGTTCTAAAAATTACCCTTGCACACGAGTTTCTAGTTGAAGTGATGTTCTGAAAATGATGGAACATGTTACAATAAAGCTCAGTTATTACGCCCTGGCTGCAAGTTGGTGATGTTTCCCAAGGGTGCAACTGGGCTGGGATGGCTCTGCTGTGCTCTCAGCTGTCCTGTGCTGCTGACTGCCAGCCTGTGGGATCTCTGGATTTGTGCCCATCGTGGGTGGGGAGCAGCAGCTTCCCTTGTGGTGTGCTAAGAGCTTTGTCACTGTCCCTGCTGTTACTGTGTGTACTAAGCTCATGGTTACTTAAATGTTGAGGAATGAGATCATGAACCAAAGATGAAGGATGGGCCAATTTTATTGGAAATAAGAATTACATCCTCCATTTCCAAGGGGTGGACACATGGCCTCTTGATCTAAAGTCACACTGAGAAGTGAAGCACAAGAATTGCTAAGTTGTTTAGTGGTCACTTATCCCAGGAAACCCCAAGAGTACAGTGACCAACTGGGACTTGGGCTCTTTAACCCACTTCTCTCATGGAAATGACATACATTTTAGAAAAAAAATCTGATTATTACGCATTTTAAGTCCCTCAGAACTCAGAAGCTTAGCAGGCAGTGACTACAGCACCCTTTAGGAGAGAAGGGCCTGCAGCCCATGCTCAACCCTTGATCCAAAGTCCTAGGTCCTTCTCTCCTCTCAGTCCCCATCAGCGTGGTTGATCACCCAGATCTGTCTCAGGTGCATCCCCTGGTGGCTCCCTCACTCAGAAGCTAACTAAAGCTGCTTTCTACACTGTCACCTGGTAAAAATGAAGCACTTATTTGAGCAGAAATGAGGGAAAATGAAGGAATAGAGACAGGGCTCTATGTAGAAGAAGTGCAAAAATCAGTCTATGCAAATATGAAAACCCCTGGCAACTTTCCATTTTACTAAGTGTCTTTGCAGCTGTCTAGTTGCACTCTGTGTAGTCTACTTTCTTCCCCAGGCTTTGTCCCCTTTCCATTCCTGTCCCTCTTTCCCCATAGTTATTGCCACATTAGTTTCCACTTTGGAAAATAATTACAATTCGCAAGTTCCATTAGGCTCCAATGCAGGGTGTGCAGGCCCTCATCAAACTTTAATGTGCAGATGAGACAGCATTTGAGCATCTTGTGATTCCAGACTTTGAGGCAACTGGTCTGAGCAGGGCCCAGAATTAGGTGTTTTCAGTAGACTCCTGAATGGCATTGGGCCCACTGACCACCCTGAGGAGCACAGCTAGTATCCATTTATTCTCCGGTGTTATTACATACTGGAATGACCAGGAAAGAGTTTTTAAAATTACCAATAACAGACCCCTCTCTTCAGAAACAAAAAGCCCCAGGCCATTATGAAATCCAATTTGAAAACTACCCCACACTATAGCTAATTTAACTCGGAGTGTCTGCCAGCTCCCTCAGTCTCTTGGGTGCGTGGAGAAGTTGTTTGTTCAATCATATTACCCTTCAGTGAATATTTTCCAAGAAGCAAATTGGTGGTAATGATGTGAGTCCTGTCCTTCTTCATTCTCCAACTCCATTCTGCTCCTCCATCATAGTATCTGCCAAGGGCAACTTGGAGGAAATTGAATCCAGCATGGACCTTGTAACCCCTGCACTACCCAAGGAATTAAACCAGTGGAAGGTGTAAAGTATCAGTGGTCTTGGGTGTGAACTCTAACATCTATCAAGAGCACACACCCCCCCCCCCCTTTGTCCTGATCCAGTCCCCTGTCTGGTTCATGCTCTTGATATGGTACATGTCTTGTTGCTGTTAACAACTCTAGTCCCTCAGGGCCTGGGATACTGTCCTTTGGCTCTGCTGACTCTGGCTTCCCTGGACACTGAGACTGTATGTTCTGATGCCATAAGCCACAGCCATGCTCAGAGTCAATGTGATGGTGTCTTTACTTGATTCCTTTGATCCCTGCCACTGGTTCTGCTCAACTGCTGCCACCTCCTTATACTTGGCCATGAACATTTATGCCTTCATTGGTTTGCTTTTCTGGATTGTTCTCATTGACTTCCCCTTCCTTCCCTAGTGACCTTTTCTTAACTGAGATCTTTGTCCATCCTGGTCATTATAAGCTCACATAGGCGAGCATCTGCCTCTGGCATCTTAATATAACTTCTATTATCATGGTGCATGCTGTGGTGCATAATAAAACATGCTATAAAACCATAAAGATCAGACAAACAAGTGATTATCGTCACCACACTCACCATAGTTATCATTATCATTATGACTGGTTTCCTTTTATAACTCCTCACAATCATCTCTTTGCCCCAAGCAGCATGGAAGTGGTTAGCTGAGCTGGAAAAAAATAAAACCATTTTCCAGCTGGCCCTCTGAAGGGAGGGGGGTGGGGTGACTCCTTTCTTAATAAATTTAAGGTTAAAGTTACAAAGATTCTTTGTCCGTGGCAACAAAGGGCTATAAAGTAGAAGTGAAATGTCTTCTTAATTCTTGCCAAAAGTGTGGGTGATATTTTTGGTAGTCTGTTTAATAACAAATGCATATTAGCTTTCAAGAAGTATTCTCAAAGTGCTCATTATCTCCCAGAGTGTATGTACATGTTCGACCACAGTAATCTAACCACCCCAGTGTTAGATAACACATAATATCCATAGTGCTCCCATTACAAGCTGAGGGTATGTATCAGGGACTCAGGGGACCAGAAATGGGCTTCAGGATACCATTTCCACTAAAACTGGCAGCACATGACTATAACATGAGTGTGTCCCAGCTTACTGCTCTAGTTGTACTGTGTCCCTGCTTGGAAATCTTTCCTGTCCTCCTGACCCCTCCATATCTATTAGCTTTTTATTCTTTTGAGGTTATTCTCCAACAATCCCTCTTTTCATAAGTAAGAAGACTTCTGTCCCTCTTCCAAATTCTTGTTTACTTGACCTTGATGGCTTTGATAACGTGCTTCATTCAGCAGAAATTATTTTTGCGTACATCCCGACTGGCTTCATATCATTTAATCTGACTTCATCGTAGAACCCTTTCAACAAGCTGAACTCTGAGCTGGACCATTATGTGTCCAGTGAATGGCTGTGGGATGAACAGCAAAACCTATCTGACCACTCATGATAGGAGTTTCCATGTCCATGGGTAGGATCTAGCTACTTCCGTCCACAGAATTGTGGGAGGAAGAGCCTGTTGCTGCCTTTGGCCTAGAACACACATGACCAGTAGGAGGCGCTCGGTAGCATTCCTCCTCTCCCACGAGATCATAGCAGAGTGGCTGCTCTCTCACCAGGCTCTTCCCAGTCAGCAGGGAGCTCCCTGCTGATAGCGATGGACCCAGATGAAGAAGGAAACCAGGACAAAGCCTAGACTAACTTGACTACACATCATCTGTAGTACAATGTATTCTCTATGATTAGCTTTTTGTTCTTGTCAGTCTTTTCCCTTAAACATTCTAATAGCAAATGAATAAATAAAATATATGCAACATAAATACATACAGTATTATAAAAGCTGAGGTTCTTAAGAGCATGCCAGAAACTACTTGTTATTTATCCTCTTGGACAGATTATTTAAAACAAAAACAAATCATTTCCAAAGTTAAACCACCTTTTTTTCTGGTGCTGGGAAGCAAATCCAGGAAATCCAGAGGCCTTGAAAATACTAGGCAATTATTCCTGGCCCATAACTACTGTTACCCAAAATGAATCAGACTACAGAAACTATGCAACAATTAGATCACTGGATGAAGAGTACACAGGTATTCCGAAGCTGCTTGTCTTTACTCCAAGTCAGTACAGTTTGTGATGTTGGCCAGTTCACTAATCTGTGAGGTATTTCACAGTTTTCAAGGAAAACGCAATGCAAATATTTTTTCCCCTACAAATTTGCAAACTCAATGACTTTTATGGCGATCTCATTGCATTCCTAATAAGGCTGTCGTCCTCCACAGCTCTTTCAGAGTAGGGGGACTTACGCTATGTAAGGTGGTCTGTTGACCTTGGGCATCTCATTGTGGCCAGTACATTTTCACATTTGTGGCAAGAACCTTCTTATTTTTGTTAATTGCATCTTTCTCTTTCCTACATCTAATTAGTGCTTCATTGTAGCTCAAAGGAAGAGCAAAAATAATGGTAAGACAGTTACAACAGCAAGACAGCTACAGCAACACTGATGCTTCCAATGCATGGCACTGATTGTTTATGAGAATGATGTTCTCTAAGTCAAGGATGCCACCCCTCAACTCCATCTCTACAAATAAGTAGGGGATAAGACAAAGATACCCAAGATTTGATATCTTGAGTCTGATATTTCCTAACAGTGCATTTTTGTAAATGAATGTCTCTCAGTTCCAAACTTGTTCTGTCATGAGTCAGCTGATCACAATCTTTCTTTCTTTTTTTTTAAAAAAACAGAACAAATGCAAAGTAATGCTTTCAAATGTGACATTAATAAACTGTGCAAGGAAGAGAAGAAATCAAAACATTATGGGGTGTTTTTTTTGCATCAAAAAGAGAACCAAGTCACATTATTGGAGAGAAACCTATAAAATTAAACTCGAAGTTGGCTTCAGTATTTTCAGAGAGACAGAACAACAGGCATTTGGCTAAAATGGCTCTGTTGTTGAGCATTACACAGGGTGAAAGAGGTGGGATGTGAAACAGCAGAGAGAAAAGTGCCAGAGTCTCGGCTGACCTTGCTTTATGCTGGATCAGTTAGAGGGCTGGAAGAGGCCAGCAGAGTATGTGAGCTACACGCGAGTGCCCTGCTAGCTGTTGTCTGACCCTGACTGTCTTCAGTGGTCACATGGGCTGCAAACATGGCTGCCATGGAAAGGGACAAGTTCTATGTAAATGCTGCAACACTTGGTACCTTATTCCATAGAACTGTTGGTGGCTGGCCCTATGCCTCCTGCTTTTGATTTATGGTTCAAGGAAAGAGTGAAAATTTTGAGTGTGATCTGGTTCTAACATGCAGCATCTTGTGAATGTGCTGTGATTATAAAATAGGGGAAGAGCAGGGGACCTTTTAGCACTTGCTGACTTTCAGAAGGGAAAACAAAGCACCGTATTTTGGGGATTAAAGATGAGTTAAATTATTTTCCTTTTTATATTGGTCACATCAGTAACATGATCAAGTAGCCTATTTTGGGAACACACTGACAGATTTAAACTATCATTTCAAGTCAAAATATTGTTTTTATATTAGCTATAGTACATAGTCTGTAATTGTTTGGTTTTTTGGTTGTATACAGAAAAATCTCAATAATTATTTATAAAAAATAGATCTACATTCTTTGTCACATGAAAAAAGTCATCATGGTTTTATCAAATTATGAGCTATCCATGTGAATTAGACTATTTAGTGCCTCCACCTCAAATAACTCTAGAATGTGAGTGCACACTACATCCTAAAGGCCCAGGATGGCTGCTGTTACTCCAGCCATCACATTTTCTACAGGCCTTCAGGAGTATGGACCCAAAAGAAAGCATGCCCATACCCCTGCAGCACTGAGCAGACCCTACTCTTAGACACTGCTAGAGGATAGGGAAACTCTGAAACTGTTCAGTCATTTAATCAGAGAGACAGTCTACTCATCTAGAGGTTGGGGATTTTTTATTAAAGAGGGAAAATGGATGCTGAAGGGCACTGGCTATTTAAAAATGCAGGTTTTCCTATCATCCAGGTATAGAGAACCAGGTTGGGAGATGCCTGTCTTCAAAAAGTTTGTTCTTGGGCCGGGGATTTGGCTCAGCGATTCTGGCACCTGTCTTGCAAGCACAAGGGCCTGCGTTCGATCCCCAGTGACATATACAATACTGGGCATGGAGACTCACCCCAGCAGCAATCAGTACCACATACTAGAGTGCCAGGTGTGGTGGCTGAAGCCTGTAATCCCAGCACTCGGAAGGCAGAGGCAGGAGGATTACTGTGATGAGTTTGAGGCTGAGCTCAGGGCCAGCTTGAACTACAAAGCAAGACCCTGTCTCAAAAAAAAAAAGTTTGTTCTTCACAGTTGCTAAGAGAAGGAAGTGTACTTTACCATACATGGCCACACAGGGTGCCCTGGCCAGCCAGGAGGCAGGGATAAGGGCAGGAGCCCAGGACAAGGGCCTTTGCTTGGCTCCTACAGGAAAGCAGGGCTGGCAGACAGGACACCGAGTGTCCTGGGAGTCACAGTGTGCTCTGGGTTATGAGGGCTGTCTCTCCTGGGCTGGCCTCTGGCTCTGAGATCTTCAGGGGAACAACACCCTGCAGAAGGACTGTGAGAGCCCATGGAGGACACAGTAAGCCTTAAAATGGAGAGTCTTTTCCCGTCTCTAGGAACTGGCCAATCCAAGGAGGGGCCATCCCTCCAACGGTATTAAGCTCTCCTAGATACAAAAATGTTTTTAAAAAATACATAAAATAAAAAGGCACAATGATCTTAGCAACCTCCATGATGGTTGTGAGGCAGGGGGTTAGGGTGCGGCAAGGCAGGCAGGTGTGACCTGTCAATCACAGAGATCCAGGACACATGCTCAGATAAAACAGTGCACAAGCCCTGCACCTGGCACCTGTCAGAAAGAGTCATCTTCCATTCTGGTGCAAGACCAAGCAGGTTTTTGATAGGATGGTGTCAGCCTGAAAAACGTGGTGACAAAAGCCTATTATGGCTGTTAATATGGTAGCTGGTGTGAAGTCCCTTTCACAGTGGTCTATTCACTCTGCAGAGTGTACTTCTTTCTACCTGTGGGAAATGTAGGATCTCAATAACTTTTTTTGCTTGTTTTGTCTAATTATTTGTTTGGACCATAAGAACTTGGGAAGAATCTCTAGAAGGAGCCCATAGCATCACCACACCCTGGTAGCATGAGTTAGCATGAGAAGGCAAAGTAGCTCGATCACATCATTCCTCTCGTATTTCATGATTTTCTAACTTGGTGTACCATCGTATAGATCCTTAAAATTATATCCAAATGCTGCAGAAAGGAGCACAAAGAGATATTTTTTTTAGAACCAAATGGAACAAGTGGTTACATTCGCATTATACTATCTGGAAACTTTCCACTGACACTTTCCTCTTCAGCTTTTGAGTGTCTCAAACTCCTTGACCAACATCAGATAAAACATGGAAAAGAGGGTCCTCTAAGAAGTCCTTTCCCTTCCCAGGCCTATTTTCATTCTTAGTATCCTGACTGTCTGCTGTAATAATCAACTTCCTATGACTTCTCAGGAGGAACTATGACTCTTTTGAGTTAGGGTTTTCTGGTTTGACGGAAAGAGCTGAGTAGTTAACGATATCTAATGACCATGCGAACTGATCAAAACGTCCTGTTGTCCTAGCAGGCACCTCTTCCTTCACAAACAGAAAGCATGGCCACTATCCCTGTGGGCTTCATCTGCAGTCTAGCTAAGGGATGCTTTTCCTGCTGTTCACAGGGCTTCTAGGCCCTCACTGCTCTGTGGAAAGACTTCCAAGTGTCTAGATGGTTGGGAGTCCAGTGAGGGGCACAGTAGCCCATCCACGGCCAGGACACTCACTCTCACAACCTCTCTAGTCAACTCTTTGGACTTTACAATCAGGGGTGTGCTGGGCCAGCTCCTACTGGGTCACCAGAGTTGAAGGTGCCCATTTCCCCCAACTCTTCAGTCAGCAACTCGAAATAGGCCATTGAGTGGAGATAGTTCCCCCTCAGTACATCAGAGTTTTCCTTCTTTTTCTGGGTTGCTGCTCATTGATCATCTACCAGCCTTGACTGCCTGCGATGTGTAGAGTGTGCTGTTTCTTCTCCCTGAGACTCCATGCTCCACTTCCTTCCTCTCCCGGTTGGTTCACTGTTACTCATTTCACCCCTCTCTCTCTTGGAGGCTTCTGTGCTGGTCTATCAACTCACCAGTTCCAGTTTGTTGCCAAATCCCTCATCTGGCATTACACTCTAAGAGTTTAAATGTGCATAAGCTTGAGCCTTACGGTACTGTCATCAATAGCAGAGTGCATGCGTCAAAGTGGTCTCATGAGAGTACAGGAAATGAAAAGTCCCTATTACGCTGTGACTTGGTTGACATCATCACCTGATAGGGCAGCACTTTCTTGTGTGTGTGGCAGTGTAGGTATAAAGTAAACAAGCCTATTGTGCAGGGTGACAGCACAGCACATCCAGTTATACACAGTGCATACTATTCGATGCAAAATGGATTAAGTGTTCACTGTATTATTTTTAGCATTTTGTCAGAGTTTAATCCTACTTACAAAAGACAAAGGTTACTGTCATAAATGTTATGATTTAGATCTAAAATATCCTCTACAAATGTCATGCATGTAGAGGGTGACTGGATCATTGTGATCCTCTGCTCATGGGTGGAGTCATCCTCTGATTAGGTCATAGCTGAACTCGCCAGTAGGAGCAGGGACTTGATTAGAGGTGGGTCACTGGAGTGGGACCTGGAAGGGTTCATAATGTGTTGTTCACCAGAGTCCTAGAAGTAATGGGCTGTAGGCTTGGGCAACCACCCGCCCTATCATGCAGACAACAGTGCCTAAGTCGCCTGAGTGGTGTTTCCACATTGGTGACACGACCATAACCTTCAGCACCTTTGCAATGTGATGAAAAATTTGTATCCCTCTGTAACATTCTTGGAAGTATTAGAATTATACAAAGTATTTCATAACCCAGCTTGCCCAACATTTTACTTTAAGCATATATGAGACTAACCTGAAATATAAAACAAATTAGTCTTATGCCTCAAGATGTTCTCTGTAGCCTTAATTAGTAGAAGATTGCAAAAGATATAAAAATCTGACAGAGCACAGAGTAGTGCGTGCTACTAGATTTTGAGAAATGCTTTTCGAAATCATCCCAAGGCAGTCAGTGATTCAATTATCAAAGAGAATTTAAATTGGGTTCACAAAGTCAAAGAAGTGTGTTTTATCTATTTTGGGACAATGTGTTTTAATGGAAAAATTTTTCTGGTTACTGCTCAATTAAGCCAAGAAATTCAATTACCTAGAACATTCAATTAATTGAAGACTTTGCTTAACTGAGAGTTTTTCCAGTCACAATGGAAACAGCAAGGTCCGTAGTGTCTTAGTGTGGGGCTGTTGGTCTTTTTCTCTAGGTGGCCTCGCTTTTCCCAGTGAAGAGCAGAGCAGATGGCAGTCACAGCTCTATTAGGGCTGTGATGGGGACAAGTGACTGACACAGTGGCTGGGAATTAGAGTGCTATCTTTCAGGATCAAGTGAGACCACACATAGATGGAGGACTATGGAGTGTGGCTCAACAAACGCACCATGCATGCTGCAGTAAAGGAGCAACGCTCTTCCTTCAGAGATAGTTGCTCTGTCTGGGCTGGAGCTTCTGTCTGTCTGCACCTGATCTCATCTGAAACTCAAAGCTTTGCTCTCTCTTTGTCTACGCTTTCCATACTCAGTGCGAATTAAAGTACGCGGTCTGTAATTGCTTTGCTATCCTTTTTCTTTTTTAGGTTACATTTGCACTGCTCCTTTCCACACTCTTTCCAAAGTCGCTGTCACTTTCATTCACACACAACTGAAAATAGCTGCCTACAGGAAGCACTAAATATAGGTGAGTAGAAATAGCCATTTTTACCTTTCCCTGAAGATCCTTCCTTGTGAGCTCTTTGCAAAGTGTGATGGTGGGGGGGGCACTATGTCCCCCTTCTGAAGCAGACTTCCAGCTGGCCCTCCTGATGTTCAGGAGGGTTATACTCTCTTCCAGCCTGGGCAAGGTGCTGGAGCTGTGATGGTTTCAGTGAGTGGCTCCCCTTGAAGGCCTTGGCCCAGTTGCAGGTGACCAAAAATCCCTCATGATGAAAACTTCCTTGGAACCTTACATCCGGGTTATTGAGAAGACTTTGGAAAGTGGCCTGGCCCCCTCGGGATTTCTCCAGGGTTTTCCATTTTACTTATTGACCAACATGGTCATTGTGGTATAAGGAGCAGCGTCCCATTCCAGGTAGCCAGTGGAAGAAGTGTTGGGGGGGAGAGGGTAGGACGTCTGCCAGGCCAGCCGGGCTGACAGGAGCTCTGCAGAGGCCCTGTCTCGTGGTCTGTGCTTTCATTTCATTGCCCAGACTGACTAATGCAGGGCTCCATTTACAGGGTTATTCTGGCAGGAGAAAAGGAGGACACAGCCCTGTTACACAACTGTGCACTTGACGTCCCTTCCCTGGCATCAGTTTTGGATCAACAATGTCGGAGAAAATTGTGTCTGCGTCAACATATATGGACATCCTGTCATTGCTTTCTGTGCCAGAAAATGTAACGCTTATTCATTTATTTACGTAATATGTACATTGTATCAGGCACTGTAAGTAATCTAGAGATGATTTAAAATGCGTGGGAGGACATGCATGTAGGTTATATGTAACATATAGGTTGTATGTAATTATGACAGCATTTTATAGAAGAGGCCATAAATACATCTATCCTGGTATCTCAGAGTCCCGTTGGACACCAAGGGATGAATGTCTTTGAGTTACCTGGGGCACCTGACTGAGTAGCGGGAGCAGCTGCTGAGGTCCCAGCACAGATGTCCTGGCACTGTGCCATCTCCATGAACTTCTTAGGATGGGTTGCCCAACCCACAGTGGAGCCTGGGCTCCAAGCTTTGGCCCTTTTCTCTCTAACCTCTGCTGTTACCCAGTGCCAGCGACCACCCGACCCACTCCCAGAAGCACTTCTTATCCGAGTAACGAATGGACGGTGTTGAAAGGAAAATGATCCTAAACCTCTGGGCAGAGATCTGCACTATTTGTGTTTTCATGTCATTTAAAATACAGAAGCACAGAACGTGGTTGGCTTCTTATACTCACAGTTTCTCTAAAACTTAAAAAATCAGATGCCACTGCAATTTCAAATAAAAATATGCAATCTGTGATATCAAATTAGCATATAGAGCTTACCAGGAAACTGATTTTCCCCTTTCAGTTGCTGCTTTCAGTTGCATTTAGTCTCAGTGGCTGCAGTTCTGCAGTTAGGCAGCACCCATGGCAGAGGAAGACACGTGCTCCTTCCATTGTCATCATCCGGTGCACAACATCATTACTGTACAGAGCACCAGATGCCATTGGGCCTCCATTCTCTTCTTGCTAATAATAAACAATTTCCTTGGTACTAGGATGTCATGTGGTGGCCTGGCTGTATCCTCCTCCACCTTCCCAGTAGGCTTTGCTCCTAGGAATTACCTGCACAAGAAGTGACCTAAGTATATGAAAGTGTGGAAATCCTTGCAACTCGTGCCTGTGTTGCTTTGATTAGGCACCAGGGAAAATTGTAATCTGCAAAAACAAGGACAAAGAAGGTTGGAAGTAGGCCCTCAAGGAGCACACAAATGCCTCCTGTGTTTTACAGGGTATTGAACAGCTGTATTGGGCCCTGGTGCCTTTGACACTAGGTGTTAGTTTACAGCCAGCATCGAGCAGAGAGCATGTGCAGAGGGCTGCAGAGAGTGAGACGAGAGAGGAACAGGCAGGTTGTATTCTCCCATTTAGAAAGGAAGAATAAGGCAGCAACAAGTTTTCCAGTCACCTGGTGGAAATGCATTTTCATTCTTTTACTCTATAGTTAAACACCAGTATTTTGTGACTCAAATTCTCAAGAAACTAAGATCATAAACCCGCTCTGTATCCTGTGTGGATTGAGGGTCTTTCTCCCTTTGTAAAGCAGCAGCAGAAGGCCGGAGCACTCTGGAAGGCAGCGGTTCAGAATCCTCATGTTTCTTGCTGGCTTGGTCAAACTGTGTTTCCCACATGGACTCCAATAGGATGTTCTCTCTGCTCTCTCAGGAGGAAAACTGACACTGGCTGTTGCAGCCATCAGAGCCTCTGGTCATGAGAAACTGACCACTGACTTCCTGTGTCTGTGGATAAAGTTGGTCTCCCTGAATGACAGTTGGATGAATGTCTTCTTCCAGCTTCTCCTTTACTCACTGATCTGAACCAATTCTTTGCCTCCTGTCAGCAAATGAATCTAGAAGTAACATTAAAATGGACCTTCAGAAGTGAGTTTCTCATTTGCATCCATCAGGATAAACTATGTTATATGACAATAACAAGCATCTCCAGAATCTGAGGGCCTTAAAAGAACAAATGTTTATTTTTTTGTCCTGCTCTTTATGCCCTATTCCTGTGTTGGGGTGCTCCTCCCTACAAGAGCTAGAATATGAATGTTTTGACCCATATGCCCATCCTCACTGGAAGTATAGTCACTGCATTACCATCTTTCTCACACTATATACATGGTCCTGTAACCAATTCTTTAGGCATCTTTCCATCTAGTCAAGAACGCATCCCCAAGTAATCATTACAACTGGAACTAGAAATTAATTCTGCTATGTATAGATTCTACCAGGACAGTTACTCTTAACTGTCAACTTGACTGGCTTGGAAGTGGTCCAAGAGGTCAGTAGAGCAGCCTTCCTGGCTCATCTAGACCCTTCTTCCTTAGCATTGATTCCTTGCTCAGCCCCGTGGTTACCAGGCACCAAGCAGCATTTTTGTTCTTTACACCCTTCCCAACTTGGTATTTCTGCCTTGGAGCCAACTGAATGTGAACTGAATTTCTTAAAACTGCAAGCTAAATTAAACTCTCCTCTGTTAAATTTTGTATGTTGGGTACTGTATCCCCATAACAGGGAAGTTAATACATTATTTTCTTGAAATTCATAATTTTTATTGAGAGTATGGACTTAGAGCAAAGGATACAAAGACCTCTATACCAAGAGTAAGCAAAGAGATCAGTACAATGTGGGAAGTAGAGTACCTGCATAGCCAGTTGCTCCTGCTGCTTTGGCACATGGATCAGTTATTTTGCTCAAGTTATTTTCAACTTTGTGTAGTGTGTACCTCAGTGGGAATTCACTCAAGATGGTAGGGCCAAAATCTCATCAGAGAAGCTGGAAGAAGGCGGTATAGTTAAGCAAGATCAATACCCCTAGGAGTTAGAGAGAAAGCTATTCTAATTCCTCATTTAAAAAGGAACCACCTGATATGGGAAGGTGAGAGGTGATTTTAAAGACATCCTAGTAGCTGCTGGTGCTGGGGCAGCATCCCAGGATGGAGAATGAATTCTACCTATTGAAACTTGCTCATGCCAATTAGTTGGAGGAAGGTGGGAAGGACTTTAATAAATAGAATTCTAGATCATCTGAAGGAAAAGAAACACATTTAGTTTCCACATTGGCTAATTCTTCATGAAAATTGTAATTATAGGCTTTAAAAATTATCTGCATGCTACCTGCCCCATTAAGCTGCATGAAGAGAAAAAAATGAGTGTTATTAGCAGCCCTGGTGACCCCATCAAAATCTGACAGTGCCTGTGACTGTCCCGTTCTTCGGCACTAAAAAAGGAAGTACAAATGGGAATGGGAAACTAGTCAGATGTGTTACCACATATGTAGACTCATTATGTTAGTAATATTTTCTTCTTCTATCCTTTAAATATTTTTACAAGGGCCAGAAATTTGTTTTCCATCTCGGTCTCTCTAAGGTATCCAACTCCTAGTCTCTGGAATCCAGGACTATGTTAGTTTGTATGATAAAAGGGATGTGGCAGATGTGATTAAATTAAAAATTTGGGGATGAGATGTTCTAAATTATCCATATGAGTCTAGGTAATTATGAGCCATTAGGAAAAAAAAAGAATAGAATGAAAAGATGATGTGGAAGAGGTCAGAAGCCCAAAATTTGGCCTCTAGCAGCAGGTGGGATTCAGGTGGGGGCTCCCACCATGAAAGGCCATGTTGTATTCAGAGTTTACAAGAGAGTAGGTTCAATACAGGACACATAATTTATAGGATTATTTTATAATATTCACCCAAAAATTCAAAGGCAGGGGAGTATAAGAGACCTGTCTACACACCAGAGACCCACAGAATCTACCTGAGGGCCTGGATCCCACAGCAGTGTCTCACACAAGTCCAGCTAAAGGCTGAAAACGCACAGTAATGTCTTCCCTCAGTCTAGCCAGAGGCCCAGAGCCCATGGCAGTGTCACACGAAGTTCCACATTGAGGATCTGCACCGGGAAAGCCTAAGGGCTGGTGGTGGAAGCTAGAGAGTACGCTAGTGGGGAGAAGGTCTGTGCCACCAAGATGAGGGATCTACCTAGAGCCGGGAAATGACACTCTAGGCCAAAAACAGAGCTGCCTCAAAGTAAATAGCAGCTGTCTCCACTGCTATCCAGGGCCTGAGCTGTTCTAAGGATGAGAACAGCTGGTTTGTATCAGGATAACCAGTTCCAGCAAGCTTCCCCAGGAAAATCCGCAGCATACAATCTTCCCCTCCAGCTCTCCTTTTATGCCATTGGCAACAATTCTCGGGTTGATCTTCCATGTCCAGAACCACACTGACTCAGTTCAGCAGCGTGTTCCAAGTTGACCAGTAGTTAATCTACCACAGCCCAGAATTCCGGCTCTTGGACACCTTGGTTGTGGAACTCGTGATATCCAATTTAAACTCTATTTTTTTTTCCAGTACCGGGGATTGAACTCAGAAACTTGGGCTTGCGAAGCAGACACAGCACAGCCTAGCTAAATCCCTGGCCTTCCAATTTGATCTTCTGACCTCAAACTTTAAGAAAACAAATATGTTATTTTAAGTCACCAAGTTCCAGTGATTTGTTTCACAGTGGGAGGAAATTACTGTTTTGGAAAATTCCCAAGCCTTCTGCTGATTTGAAAGAGCAGCCTGGTGCATACATGTGGCCAGGACTAGGAGGGACCTTCTGCCTGTGGCAGGTCTCTGGACCACCATGTGTCACTCGCTGAGCTGTGTGAACAGGAGGAGGAAACATCACCACATTGACCCTCAGCATTCTGGCATGAACTGAAGAACAAGGGCCTTCTTACACTGTCTGCCGCAAGCTGGTCACACTCTGGTGACTTTGAAGTGTCGTAGGACATTTCCTTAACAAGTTCTGATTCCTGCATTTATGATGGTGGTGTCTCTTTAGGCTGTGCTTTTTCCTCCTCAAAAAAACAACCACGATCGAGGATCTCCAGTCACAGAGTTGTCAGGTCTCCATGTTTAATCTCTTTAGTGTGGGCACTTCTCAGTTGTTGGGTTTTTTTCCCCCCTTTCGCCATATTATTAACTTTGCTGAACCTCAGAGAGGGGTTTCATAGAATGTCTGTCAATTTGAAATATATGAATGATTTCCTTATGAATAGATTCATGATGAACTTATACAAAAGTTTATTGTATGATATATTATGAACTTTCAGGGATTTTGATATATTTTGATGTATGTGACTTCACATTTTATTTCTCAAGCAGACCTAATCTACACAGTTCTGTGAATTTGAACACATACATGGCTCCCCATGATCCACACAACAATTAGGACTCAGAATGGTTCCAGCCCACAAAACTCAAGCCTGACTTCAGACGTACAATTTCAGACTGTACTTTTTTTGAAAAGTGAAATCTTTATTGGTACATTACATATACACATCATGATTGCACTCAGCGATGGGAATTTGTACCAGTATACAACGTGACTTAATTCTCATTTTTTCCCATAGCTCTACCCTCCCAGACTGTACTTCTTTACCAAGGTCTCTGGGCATTGCTCAGCCATATTATATTCTGAGGACTGGTGTAGACAACTTAAGATCATCTTTGCAGGTCTTCTGGCACACATCAGGCCATCAATGAATCATGTATTTTTTTTGTTGTTATTAGAAGAGTTCTGAATTCATAATTAGTATTGTATTACACAAGAAAGATCAACAAATTAGTAAAATTAATCACATGCTAATCAAGCAAAGCTTCAAGCACTGTTAACTATTTTGCTTCAGTGGTCTTTAACCTCTACTGTGACTCTTTGGTAACTTCAGTAAACGTTCATGAGATGTGTATACCAAACTCCTATGGGCATGCCACACAAACACACACACACACACACACACACACACACACACACACACACACACACATTCATGTGTACCTGCAAACACTCTCTCACTATTAACTTTTTGTTTCCTTATTGTAGAGACATTGCTATAAAAATGAATTCTTCACCTGAGCTTTCCACTAAGGCAAGCCTTGAACTAAAGCTGTGGATCTGTGTGGAGTGCTCTGGGCTCCTTGAGTACAAATCATCACTCCTCCTGTGGTTGATAAATATAGACTGTGAAAATGGACTTCAAAAAGTAGGCTGGGCTGGGATAAGAGATGACTCATGTTCTTGTCTTTGAATGCCCACCTAGTGCCAGGTATTTAAAAGATTCAATTTCTTTCAAGTTTCTTTTCATTTCCTGGGAACGCCTTGAAAGCCTAGAGCAGTGATGGTGAGCCTTTTAGAGACCGACTTTCCAAACCCAGTTCTTTATCACAAAGTGCCAATGTTTCAATTAAAGCTCAGTATCCAGTGCTTGGCTGTAGGCATGCAGGATACATGGTCATCACAGCATCATGCGAATGACTAACACGATGATCATTTGAACATGTCAATTTATTAAACCACATGTGAGTAATCACATGTGTACGGGATCATATTAATGGTAGGGATTCTCTATAGCTTCATAGTCCTCAAATATCAGCACTTTCCCCACACAGATCACTCCTACAGTTTCTTTGATGGAGCCAAGTGAATTTTAATAGATCTACTGCCATACTAAAGAGTGCCACCTCACAGACAGAGTCCCTGAAGGAGCAAGAAGAAGAGGACTATGGGGTTTTAGGAACTGAATCAGGTGATTTAAAAACAGCATTTCATGGTAGGGGCTGGGAGAGGCTATGGCCAATGACATAAGCTGGTGCACATATTGAGCTAGGGTGTGCTTGCTATAGGAAGTACTGATGGTACAAGATGATGGTCTTGATTGTAATCTGTTTTAAAGTTCCTTCCCCAGGTTATGGTTCAAGTGAATATTTCAGTAAGGTGAAATGGCCCTTTGGGTTCTGGCACTTTGATTCCTGAAGGTCAAAATGATTCACAGTCTTCATTTGTCATCCTGAAAGTCTTCCTCAGCATGGCATCCATCCCCTCTCCACCTCATCATCTTTCTCTTCTACAGAATATATACAATATAGCTAAAAAAATTAGCTTGGCTCCATCAAAGAAGCTAGGAATGTTCTATGTTGGGAAACTGCTGATTTTTTTTTAATTATCTTTATTGGTACATTAAATATACACATCATGATTGCACTCCATAATGGGGATTTGTACCAGTATAAGACACAACTTAATTCTCATTTTTTCCCATAGCCCCACCCACCCTACCACCCCCCCATATATATAAAATTTGTTTCCTTACTTTTTTGTTACAATCTCAACATTGTCCCCTTTC